>VMDO01039355.1:0-12738 GCA_007922755.1 Pedetes capensis
ATTGGGTTGCAGAGAATAGGTCTGCATAGTACCTCATGTAATGAGAGCTTATTATGAGAGACTATATATATTTTTTCTTGAAAAAACTGAACAATAAGGACATATATTAACATAAATTGTAAACAGAAGTTTCTTTAGAATTAAACGCAACTCCAGTGACCAGAGATTCAAGAATTAATGGCTATTATTTCTAATTGTCTGCCATTTGAACAACCCAGCTAAGTGATAGTCAGCTTCTGTCTTTTCCTTAAATTGTCTCCCAACTGGTCTTCTACCCTCCACTCCCAGGGTCATAAATTGGCAGGCTTGCACAGAATAAGCCCAGGAGACAATTCTTTGTCAGGCAGCACATGTTTGGTTTTTGAATGCCTGTAAGGCAGTGTTTGCATTTTCCAGTTTGTTACAAGCTGTCCACAGCTGCTCCTCAGCTGAAGGATGGGGCTTTTCTTCAGGGGGAGTTTGAGCAAAGTATACACATTAGGCAAGTCTATTGTGCCCTACTGTAGTGGAAAGAGTACCTATACTGGATTTACCCTGAAACTTACCAGCAGTTCATGCTTGGATTTGTTGCTCTGCTTTTCTGTACCTCTATTCTCTTATTTAAATGGTCCCTATTATTGCTTGGATATGAAACACCTCCCCCAACCCCTTACTGCAAAGGCTTATGTATTAATGGCTTGGTCTTATGCAAAATTCTCAAGTAGAGGGCATTGACAACTGATTGGATCATGAGGGTACTGGCCTGACTAATAGATCAATCCACTGATGTATTCATAAATTCAATAAACTGTTGGGAGATCATGGAAATTCTGGAAGGTGAGGCCTGATTGGAGGGAATCCTGGGGCCATTACTTTGAAGGGTGTGTCTTGTCCCTGTTCTCTTCCTCTGTCTTTTTGCTTCCTGGCCACCATGATGTGAGCAGCCTCCTCTACCTCATGATCCAACTGCTATAATACTCTCCCTAGCCTCAAGGACAAAGGAATAAATCCAGCTGGCCTTGGACTGTAACCTCTGAAAGGAAACCTTTGAAAGTGTGAGCCAAAACAAATTCTTCCTGAAGGATAGCCCTGGAGCCTGGAGCCACAGGGCTGAAAATGTTGTAAGTAAAATGCAGAATCTTGTCTTATGGTTGTCTAGATTATAATATATGTTGAACTCCCAGCTCCCCAAGGAATCTATTGTTAAAGATATCAGAGAAAGAGTGAGTTCTTTTTAAAGTTGGAATAGAGCCATAAGGGGAGATCCTGATGAAGCGGGGGGATGTTGAATCCCTAACTTCTGATGAATCTTCCTTACCAGTGGAAGAGGTCTCCTCTTCCCCAATGAAATTAGCCTTCTCTCCCCTGCAGACCTGTACTAATCCCTCCCAATTGCATCGAGGATTAACTTTATATTCACTAAGGAAGCAACAATGTTCTCCCTTGAGGTTCAATTCCCAGCAAACCCCAAAGGGTGAGGTACAAAATATAATGCATAAGGAAGCACACTACTTTCCAAAAGAAATACTTGAGTTTTCTAGTTTAGATACATTTTTCCAAATAGGAACAATGTATAGGAATTAAGGGAATGAAAGATGTGGGGTAGTGGTGGAAAGTTAGATCTGGTTAACTTTATATATGTGTATCACTAAGCAGAAATTTTGAATTTAATGTTGCAATACATGGAGTCAGAAGAAGCTCTAACAGTTTGTTTATTTGTTTGAATGACTAAAAAATATATAAAAATACAGCCCACTGTGAACAAATTGGAAATGCTCTAATATCTTTGGTTTCATTTAGAGGAAGAGATTCAAAGGTTTAGGGAGACTGGTATATTAGATTGGGTTTCTCATTTAAAATCTACTCATTCACTGTGAGAAGGTCTAGAATATATTCTTTTCACTATTACTTTAAGAAGTAGGTATGTGAGGGGAGCTCCAGCAACCTCGAAGTGCTCTGTGATCACTCTTCTCTGTAGGCAGAACTTAGAGTGGAGTCCTAGCCACTCAGTTTGAAAACCTACATACAATGAGAGTAAATGGATATGAGGGTGGCAGGGGTCAATTTGGGGCACTCAAGCACCAAAAGCAAGGTGGACATAATTACTATAATGAACAGCAGCATCAAAGCAGCTGTTAGGATAGTTTGACTTGTGAAGACTTACATTACTGACTAATCATGGAGTAAGTTGTTACTTATTGACTAAGGAAGAAAATTTCTAAGCCAAGAGAACAAAAGCCTAAATTGAATCATAAAAATAGGAAGTCACAGTCCCTCAATCTCTTGTCAGGCTTAGGCAAGTTTATAGACCTGGAACCTTTTGAATGAGGAGTGAACACATCCCTCAGGGAAGGACATCCAGGACACTACTACAGTGTGTGCGCTTACCCTTTTCCTGGCCTTCTCCAAATGAACCATGACCTTTTACAGGGTAAGTATGCATTACGAAAAAGGAAATAATCAAATCCTTGGGTGCTATTGAACATTGGCTGAGAACTAACCCTGATTCCAGGAAACCTGAAACATTAATGGCCATCTTGTCAGAGTAGGAGCTTATGGAGGTCGGATTCATCTCATAGTATAACCACCAGATCTGTAAAGTCATCCTGTGGTTGTTTACTCAATTCCAGAATATAAGATTGGAACGGACATACTAACATTTAGAAAATCCCTATGTTGATTATTTGGCCTGTGGGGTTAAGGCTATTTTGGCAGGAATGGAAAAGCAGAAGCCATTAGAATTGCCTATACATAGTGTGTGTTTCTGTGATGCTGAAAGCTATGATACCAGTATTAGAGATACCAGCAGGGTCACTCATAGAGGACAGGTTTCAGCTGTGCTTCCAGACTAAGACAGAGTAGGGATTACACCTGGCAGCCCACTCCCAAAATAATTAGCCATTGGAAACACTATGAATAACAGAGAAACACTGTCAGATACAGTGCCAAAAAATAAACCCTTCAGGTTGGAAGACACTCAAAAGACGACTGAGGAAGAGTTGTCTTCTCAAAGCAGTGTCTAATTTAATGATGAAAATGGAGTAATGCCCAAGGAACCTTCATTTGCTGATGTGGCATGACTGAAAATGAGAAGGAAGAACTGTAAACATCCATTAAAAATTGGAATGAGGAATGTATGTAGTATGGATATAGGAAATTTAGAAATTATCAAAAGGGAAATGGAATACATAAATATTGACAATCTAGGCATCAGTGAGCTAAAATGGACTGGCATGAGCCATTTTGAATCAGATAATCGTATGGTCTACTATACTTGTAATGACAAAGAGAAATGAGGTAGCATTTATCATCAAAAAAGACATCTCAAGATCAGTCCCAAAGTAGAATGCTGTCAGTGATAGAATAATATCCACATCCACACATATCCAATATCCAATGATATCCAATATCCATATGTAATATCCATATCCAAAGAATGCCAGTTAATATGAATATTATTTAATTCTTTGCACCCACCACTAAGGCTACAAATGAAGATAGAGAGGATATTAATCAGCTACTGCAATCTGAAATAGATTGGAAATGCAATCAGCATGTACTGATAATTTCTGAAGAATGGAAGGCAAAAGCTGGAAACAAAGAAGAAGGCTCAATAGTGGGAAAATATGGCCTTGATGACAGAAAAAATGCTGGAGACTGTATGATAGAATTTTGTCAGACTAATGACATTTTCATGGCAAATACATTTTTTTCATCAACATAAATGGTGACTATACACATGGAATTCACCAGATGGAACATACAGGAACCATATTGACTATATTATGGAAAGATATGATAGAAAACTCAATATCAAATGTCAGAACAAGACCAGGTGGTGACTGTGGATCAGACCATCAACTGCTCATATGCAGGTTCAAACTGAATCTGAAGAAAATTAAAAGAGTTTATGAGAGCCAAGGTGTGACTTTGAGTATGTTCCATCTGGATTCAGAGACCATCTCAAGGACAGGTTTCTTGTGCTAGACACTAATGATCGAAGACCATATAAACTGTCACATAACATCAAAGACATCATTAATAAGGAAAGCAAAAGGTTATTAAAAAGAGAGGAAAAAAGAAAAGACCAAATTACATGTCAAAAGAGACTCTGAAACTTGCCCTTTAATGTGGAACAGCTAAAGGAAAAGGAAGATATGATGAAGTTAAGGAACTAAACAGAAGATTTCCAAGGGCAGCTCAAGAAGACAAAATCAAATATTATAATGACATGTGCAAAGAGCAGGAGATAGAAAACCAAAAGGGAAGAACACACACTGTTTTTCTCAAGCTTAAGGAATTGAAGAAAAAATTCAAGGCTCAAGGGGTAATAGTGAAGGATTGTGCAGAGAAAATATTAAATGATGCAGGAAGCATGAGAAGATGGAATGAATATACACAGTCATTATACAGAAAAGAATTGGTAGATGACCTATCATTTCAAGAGGTTGCATATGATCAAGAAACAATAGTACTGAACGATGAAGTGGAAGCTGCCTTGAATTGGCAAAACACAAAGCTCCAGGAATTGATGGAATACCAGTAGAGATGTTTCAATAAACAGATGCAGCACTGGTAGTTTATGCCAAGAGATTTGGAAAACAGCTATTTGGCCAACTGACAGGAAATGATCCATATTTGTGCCTATTCCCAAGAAAGGGGATCCAACCAAATGAGGAAACAACTGAATGATATCATTAATATTACACTCAAGCAAAATTTTGCTGAAGATCTTTGAAGAGTATCTGCAACAATATATAGACAGGGAACTGCAAGATAATCAAGCCAGACTCAGAAGAGGACATGGAAACAGGGACATCATTGCTGATGTCAGGTGAATATTAGCAGAAAGCATAGAATACTAAAAAGATATCTATCTATGTTTTATCAACTACACAAAGGCATTTTGGTCAAAACAAATTATGGATAACATTGCCAAGAATGGAAATACCAGAACACTTAATTGTACTCATGAGGAATCTGTACATGGACAAGGAGGTAGTCATTCAAACAGAACAGGGAAGCACTGCCTTATTTAAAGTCAAGAAAGGTGTGTATCAGGGCTGTATTTTTTCACCTTACCTCCTCAATTTCTATGCTGAGCAAATGATCTGAGAAGCTAGACTTTATGAAGAAGAACAAACGTGGCATCATGATTGGAGAAAGATTCATCAACAACCTGCATTATGCAGATGACACAACTCTGTTTCCTGAAAGTGAAGAGGATTTGAAACATTTACTGGTGAAGATCAAAGAACATAGCCTTCAGCATGAATTGTGACTCAACATGAAGAAAACAAAAATCCTTACAAATGGATCAGTATACAACTTCATGATAAATGGAGAAAAATTTGAGGTTGTCCAAGATTTTACTTAGTTCTATAATCAAAGAAGCAGCAGTAAAGAAATCAAAAGATGCATTGCATTGGGAAAAACTTCAAAAAGTCTCTTTCAAGTGCTCAAAAGTAAAGATATCACATTGAAGATGAAGGTGCATCTGACTCATGCCATGATATTTTCATTCACATCATGTGGTTTTGAAAGCTGGACACTGAGTAAGGGAGACAGGAGAAGAACTGATGCTTTTGAATTATGGCCCTAGAGACAAATACTGAATATACTATGGACTGCCAAAAAACCAACAGACCTGTCCCAGAGGAAGTTCAACCAGATTTCTCTTTGGAAGCAAGGATATCTAGACTATGTCTTATATCTTTTGGACATGTTGGGAGGGACCAAACATTGGACATCATGTTTAGGAGAGTGACAGATCAGCCAAAAGAAGGAAGACCCTCAACTAGATGGATTGACACAGTGTGTGCAGCAATGGGCTTAAATACAAAAAAGATCATGTGTCTGGCACAGAATCAGGGAATGTCTCCTTCTGTTGTACATAGGGTGGCTATGAGTGGGACCTGCCTTGACAGTCCCTTACAACACAACACATAGAAAGCCTACCACTGTACCACACTGATGTCTGATCTCATCAGATCTCAGAACCTAAGCAGGGTTGGGCCTGGTTAGTCCTTGAATGGAGGATGACCTGGGAACAGGAGTTGTTGTAAGCTTGAAAGAAAGACTTGGCAGTCCACTCCTGAAATTATCAGCTATTGAAAACCCTACAAATAGCAAAGATGCACTGACATAGTGTCGGAGATGGCACAGTGTTGGCAGTGTTTTGTTCTGTTGTACACAGGGTTGCTATATGTTGGACCCAACTTGACAACACTTGACAACAACACACATAGAAAGCATTAAATTGAAATTAATACCACATCCCTAAAATGACTACAAAGATTATTGGTCACTTTAAGCATGTAAGAGATGCAGGATGGTAATACCACCTCCCTTTTCAACTCTCCTCTCTTGGCCTGTGGAGAAGCAGATGGATCTAGCAGAATGACAGGGGATTACTGTAAGCTTAACCACATGATGACTCCAATTACAGCTATTGTACTCACTGTGGTTTCTTTGCTTGAAAAAATTAACACATTCGCTCATACTTGTTATCCAGCCACTGATCATAAAAATGCCTTTTTATCTGACTCTGTTTCTAAGGCCCAGTAGAAGCAATTTGCTTTTAGCAACGTAACTTCTCTGTCTCAGTAGTATGTGAACTCTCTAACCCGATGTCATATTTGCAGGGGTCTTTATTGTCTTTCCCTCTCACAAGATATCATGCTGGTTTATTACCTTGATGACATAAAGTTCACTGGATCTAGTAAAGTAGCAACTACTTAAGACTTTTTGAAAACTGATTGCCATGATGCACACCTGGAATCTCTGCAACTTGGGAGGCTGAGGCAGGAGGATCATGAGTTCCAGGTTAGAGACAGCCTGCTCAATTTAGCCAGACCCTACCTTAAACTGCAAAGTTAAAAAAGAGACTGAGAGTGCAGCTCAGTGGTAGAGCACTTGCCTAGCATGTGAAAGACCCTGGGTTCAACCCCTAGTACTGAAAAAAGGAAAGATTTATTGATAAGATATTTAATGTCAGAGGGTGGGAAATGAATAAGATTAAAATTTATTCAGAGGTCTTCTACCTCAGTGACATTTCTAGGGAACTCATGGTGGTGAGTATGTTAAGCTGTCCCTTCTAAGGTAAAGGCCAAGTTTCTATATTCACCTTTTGCAGATTAGTGGGCCTCTTTAGGTTTTGGAGGCAGTACATTCTTTATTCAGATCTATTACTTTGGTTTACTTACTGACTATCCAAAACCGCTAGTTTTGAGTGGGACACAGAACAAGAGAAGCTCTATGTCCACAGCTGCTGTACAGTTTATAATTTCACATACAGGGTCAAGTTCTGCCATTTGGCTGTGTGATTCAGAAGATCCAATGGTGCTTGAAATGTCAGGAGTATATAGATATGCTTTTTGGTGTCTTTGGCAGACCACCATAGGTGAATCAAAGTGCAAGCTTTTAGAATTTTGGCACAAGTCCCTCCAATCATCACAGATAAGTAATCTTCTTTTGAGAGACAATTTTTGGTGTCCTACTTACTAAACCTTAGTAAAAACTAAGCTTTGGATAATGAGCCACCAAAGTTTCCATGTATTCTGAGCTGTTCATCATGACCTGGGCAGGTGGCCTACTAAGACACAAAGTTGGGAGTACATAATGACACTCTATCATGAGATTAAAGTGGTAGACACAGCAGATCCTGACCTACAGAAGTGGGGCAATGCTACACTGCATTCTCTATCCTAGCCAACACCTATGGCCTCATGGGGAGGCCCCCCAAATAGTTGCAGAGGAAGAGAAGCCTGGTTTGCAGATGGTTCTGCACATTAAGTCAGCACCACCCAGCAGTGGACAATCACAAACCTACAACTCCTTTTTGGGACATCTTTGAAGGATGATGGTGAAAAGAAATTCTCCCAGTTAGCCAAACTCAGGCAGTATGCCTGGTGCTTGATTGTTCATTTTTCTTGGAAGGAGAAATAGCCAGATGTGAGATTACATGCCAATTTATGGGCTGTAGCTAATTGTTTGGTTGGGTAGTAGGAGACTTGGAAAGAATATGTCTGGGAAATTGGTAATAAAGGAATTTGGAGCAGAGATGTGAATAGTTCTTCCTGAAAGAGCAAAAACATGGAGATACTTGTGTCCCATGTTAATACTCAGCGAAGGTGACATCCACAGAGGAGCATTTTATTTTACTTTATTTTGTTGAGATTGGATTTTACTATGTTGCCAAGACTGGGTTCAAAATCCTGGGCTCAAGTGATCCTCCTCCCTCTGTCTCTCACATAGCTGGGACTTTAGGTATGCATCTTCATGCCCAGTTATGAAAGGAAGATTTTAATAATCAAGTGGCCAGGATGACCAATTCCAGAGATATCTGTCATCTTTCTCCAGCTATTCCTATCATTACCCAATGTGATCACATGCAAAAGGTCATGGTTGGAGTCCATGTTGGCTATGGTCATCATTGAGTACATAATCTTTTAGTAGCAGAATCTGACACTGAGCCCCTAATGTGGCATCTTTCCCAAGATGATCGGTGAACTACCTGGTGACAGGTCAATTACACTGGCCTGCTTCCATGATAGAATAGGCACTATTTTGACATTTAGTCTGACTATGAAATTTCCTTTCCTGAATACAATGCTTCTGCCGAAACTATCATCTATGGACTTACAGAACGCCTCATCTTCTGTCACAGTATTGATTCCATTGCATTTCTTCTGATCAAACAACTCACTTCACAGTGAAAGAAGTGCAGAAATGGGTCATGTTCAAGGAAGTCACTGGTGTTACCATGTTCCCTACAATCCTGAAGCAGATGGCTTAACAGAATGCTAAAATGGCTTTGCGATCACTAAGTTACAATGCTAGCTAGGTGGCAATAACATTCATGGTCAGAGCAAGGTTGTGTATGCTCTGAATCCTTGTCAAATATATGGTGCTGTTTCTCCTTAGCCAGGATTCATGGATCCAGGAATCAGGAAGTAGAAATGGGAGTGACACCATTCATTAATACCCTTAGTGACAAACTGAGAAAGATTTTGCTTTCTATTCTTGCAACTTTATATTCTGCTGGCATAAATGCTTTAGTTTCAGAAGGAAAATTCCCAGATGGACAGACAACAATGATTCCACTGAAGTAGAAATTAAGGCTACCATTTCACCAGTTTGGGCTGCCCATGCCTCATCAACAGGCATTAGAAGAGACATAAGGTGTTGACTTCTGTGATGGATCCAGACTACCAAAAGGATTTTGGACTACAAGTCTACAGTAGAGGAAAGGAAGATATAGGTACAGAATTTCTCTCAGATAATTTTTCTTTTAGTATTACAATGTCCTATTATTAAAATCAAAGGAAAACTACAATGACAGAATTCATGCAAGAATACTAATGACCTAGGCTCTTCAGTATATAGACAGGGAACTGCCAGAAAATCAAGCCACTTTCAGAAGAAGCATGGAACCAGGGACATCATTGCTGATGTAAGATGCATGTTAACTGAAAGCAGAGAATATCAGAAAGATGTCTATGTTTTATTGTCTATGCAAAGGCATTTGACTGTGTACATCATAACAAAATATGGATAACATTGCAAAGAATGGGAGTACCACAGCACTAAATTTTACTCATGAGGAATCTGTACATGTACCAGGAGGCAGTCATTAAAATAGAACAAGGAAACTGCTTGGTTTAAAGTCAAGAAAAGTGTGCAACAGGGCCGTATTTTTTCACTATACCTTTTCAGTCTCTCTGATGAGCAAATAATCTGAGAAATTGGGCTTTATGAAGAAGAACATGGCATCATGACTGGAGGAAGACTCATCAACAACCTGTGTTATGCAGATGACACAACTCTGCTTGCTGAAAGTGAAGAAGATTTTATACATTTACTGGTGAAGATCAAAAAACCCAGCCTTCAGGATGGATTGTGACTCTACATCAACGAAACAGAAATCCATACAATTGGGCCAGTATTCAACTTCGTGATAGATGGAGAAAAGACTGAGGTTGTCCAATATTTTGCTATAGCTGGTCCTACGATCAACAGCTATAGAAGCAGCAGTCAAGACATTAAAAGATCCATTGCATTGAGAAAAGCTGTTTCAAAGATCTCACTAAAGTGCTGAAAAGTAAAGATGTTATAGTTTAGGAGGAAGGTGAACCTGACACATGCCATGGTATTTTCAGTTTGCATTATATGGTTATGAAAGCTGGACTTGGAATAAAGGATACAGGAGAAGAATTGATGCTTCTGACTTATTGTACTGAAGATGAATATTGAATACACCATGGACTACCAAAGAACCAGAATAAGTCCTAGAAGAAGTGCAATCAGAGTGCTCTTTTAAAGCAAGGATGTCTAGACTGTCTCTTCCATATTTTAGAAACTGTCAGGAGGGACCAAATCCTGGAGAAGGATATCATGTTTGGGAGAGTGGCAGGTCAATGAACAAAATGAAGACCCTCAATTAGATGGATTGACACAACGTCTGCAACAATGTACCAAAACATAAGAAAGATTGTGTGCCTGGTACAGAATCAGGGAATTTTATGTTCTGTTGTACATAGGGTCACTGTGAGTTGGACCTGACTCGATGGCACCTAACAATAACAACAAAAAGTTCCCAGGAATGAATATTTGGGTCATGTTGTTGTTGTTGTTGTTGTTTGCCGTCGAGTCAGTATCTGACACATAGCAACCCTCATAGGGTTTTCAATGGCTGACTCTTTCAGGATTGCCTTGGGAGTGGATTGCCAGGTCCTTCTCCCATTTTTGTGGTGCTGGGAATAGAACTTGGGACCTCAGAGACTGCAGCACAGTGCTCTACCAACTGAGCTAACTCTCAGCCCCTAGGGTCATGTTAGCAGGTGTAAAAATGCTACCAAGTATGATCCTTGCTGAAGGCAAAGGAAATACTGAATGGAAAGTCAACAAAGGTATTTTACAAATTCCAGCCATAATCATGTGAACAGCTACAGAAAGAGGCACTGCAATTGCCATGGGTATTTTATCCTTAGTTTACCATATTAACCAAATATCTTTGTTTTATTTCCAGGCTTATTCTCTTACCAAGTAACATGAGATGTATTGACCTTATATCAGTATGTTGTTGTTGTTGTTAATTGCTGTGAAGTCATTATTGAAATTATTGGATTTCGGAAGAGTAAACATTCCTCAAAGATTTTACCTCCTCTTCTGAGAAGAGAATGGTATGATTTTGCTTATACACAGGATGGATATATCATGTTAAATGGAATTATATATGTATAAATTATATGTACAATATATACATACTTTTTGTTGTTGTTAGGTGCCATCGAGTTGGTTTCTGACTCATAGCAACCCTATGTACAACAGGCAAAACACTAGTGTCAGTGGTTCTCTGCTGTTCATAAGATTTTCAATGGTGGATTGATTTTTGGGAGTGGGTTGCAGGGTCCGCTGTTCATAAGATTTTCAATGGTGGATTGATTTTTGGGAGTGGGTTGCAGGGTCCATCTCCCAAGCCTACAGCACCTGGTGTTCCCAGGTGGTCTCCCATCCAAGTATTAACCAGGCCTGAACCTCCTTAGTTTCCAAGATCTGACAAGATTGGACGCCACAGGGCTACTGCTGCAGGTGTATGCATACTTATACATATATATACACACATATTTGCATATATATGTTGTTGTTATTAGGTGCCCTTGAGTCATGTCTTATTCATAGTGACCCTCCTATGGTTTTCAGTGGCTTATTGTTTCAGGATTGCCACATCCTTCTCCCATTTTTGTGGTGCTGGGAATTGAACTCCAGATCTCAGAGACTGCAGAGCAGCACTCTACCAAATGAGCTAAATCCCATCCCATATATATATATATGTATGTATGTATGTATATGTATATATATATATATATATATATATATATATATATATATATATATATACATATATATATATGAGGGGGACCAAAGAACAGAATTTATTTATAGAATACTGTGTATTAATTTTTATGTCTTTAAACCTTAGTCACCTTCAAATTATTCTCAATTTGATGCATACACCTATCGTGACTTTTTTCCACTGCTCATCAGGTTTTAATGAAGATTTTGATGAATTTTAGTGCTTCTGCTGTTTTTTGTTTCATCTCTTCCACATGGGGAAATGTTTCCCTTTGAGGACTTTTTTCATGGGAGTTGGGGGGCAGGAGGAGTCAAAGGAGACATGATCAGGTGAATAAGGAGAGTAAGGCACCAGGGTCATTCCATTTTTTGGTTAAAAACTTCTGAACACTCAGTGCTGCGTGGGAAGATGCACTGTCATGGTGGAGGAACCAGTTGCTTGTTTGCCATAACTCATAATGCTTCTTTTGCAAATTGTGATGCAACTTTCTCAAAACTCCCAGAGAGCTAAAACATTGATTGACTGACCCACATGAAGAAATTCTGAGTGCATAATACCCCTCACATCAAAGAAATAGATGATGATCTATTGTTTCCATGCTTGTTTCTGGTTTTTTTTTTTTTTTTTTTTTGAGCAGGGAGAGGTTCTTCCCAGTACCACACACAAAAAAAAAGTAAGAAAGAAAGAAAGTTTAGTGTCACATAACAGGCAGTCACCTATACCTCTCTCTTCCTTGAAGCTATGCTTAGTCATTTGAGCACTGAGAATTTACCATTCATCTTATATCTTAGTGTTTTAGAATTTGCAAAGGTTGTTTTTTCCTGTTAGTATTTTGTCTGATTACTATCATCTCACGTTGTCCTATAATCACTGCCTTTACTTATACCTACATTCTTCCTAAT
>VMDO01039356.1:0-12739 GCA_007922755.1 Pedetes capensis
ATACATATTAATCTCTTTCCAAGGTACTTTAAAATTTTAAAAATCAGAATTCGCTAAGGCTGGAAATTTGTCAGTAAAAGTTAAAGTTTTGGAAAGTTATTCTTGAGTTTTGGGTATTTGGAATTACTTCTGTAAATTCTAAGACTAAAATTTTCTACAGAGAACATTTGAATTAAAAGAAAAACACTTCCCTTTTTGGAAAATATCCAGAGTTTGCATGAATGATACACAAATAGGTTGTGTTGACCATTTACCAAAACCAAAAGAGAACGCAGAGCTAAATTTAAATACTGCTCCTATTTTCAAAATGACATAAACTGATAAAGATTTGAGAAGAACTTTAGCTCTATGGCTTTTTAAGTGGAGCTCTTGTTTCCTATTTTGTGTTATCTTCAATAAGTACCACTAAAAGGCACTGAGTGAGAAAGAGAAGTGTTATTTGTTAAGACAGAAAGGACATCTAACAAATGGGATCTTGGCATCAAACACTTCATCTGAGCACTGGATTTCATTGTTTTATTGATTATTTTACATGTGTTATAAAATCTGGTAGTGCTTCATGACATAATAAAGTAAATAAAGTTAGCTACTTGTGGAGGTTTCCCCTCATTGTTTACTAAATTAGATTTATTTATTTACTCATTCATTACTGCAAAGTGAAAGGCAACTACATCCATCCACATCCATCATTATACTTCTCTCTTTGTCTCTCTCTCCAGCTCTCTCCCTGTTCCTCTCCCTCATGAAAAAAGAAAAAGAGAAAGAAAGAAAGAAAGAAAGAAGGAAGGAAGGAAAGAAGGAAGGAAGGAAGGAAGGAGGGAAGGAAAGAAGGAGGGAAGGGAGGAAGGAGAGAGAAAGAAAAAAAAGAAAAGGAAGGAAGGTAGGAAGGAGTAAAAAGGGAAAAGAAAAAAGGAAAAAGGATGGAAGGAGGAAAAAAGGCAGAATGAAAGAAAAAAAGGAAAGGAGGAAGGAAAGAGAAGAGAAAAAGAAAGAAAAGGAAGGAAAAAAGGAAGAAAAGAGAAGGAAAGAAAGAAAAAGGGAGAAAGAAAGAGAAAACCTGCACATAGAATATCTCCTCAAGTAGCATTTAGAAGTTTGCTAGAACTAACCAGTCTCTGGCCAAAACAAAAACAAAAACAAAAACAAAAACAACAAAAAGGTAATTCAAGAGGAGTAAAAACTGCCTCTCATTTGAGATGACAGAATAAAGAAGTGATTATAAATAATAAGGCCTGCAGCCATAGCCCTGTGGCATCTGATCCTGTCAGATCTCAGAAGCTAAGCAGGGTCAGGCCAGGTTAGTACTTGGATGGGAGACCGCCTGGGAGCACCAGATGCTGTAGGCTTGGGAGAGGGACCCAGCAACCCAATCTGCCATTGAAAACCCTATGAACAGCAGCGAAGCACTGACAATAGTGTTTCACCTGTTGTATGAAGGATCACTATGAGTTGGATACCGACTCGATGGCACCTAACAACAACATGAATAATAAATACATAGATTCAGAGAATGTAAGACTAGATTTCTCTTAAAGTTAAGCACATTATTTTAAACTGTAATAATGTAAAAACTTGTCATAAATTTTATAATTCTTTCTCAAATTAGTGCCCACTCATATGAATATTATCTAAAAGATGGATAAACGGGCTTTCTCTTCTTCCTTTCTAGAAGTATAAATGAATCTTCCTTTCATTGTCAGAGTTACAAGGATCTCTCAATTTAGGGATATATGAATTTTAAAAGTGAGAAGCTGTCACAATGGTGGTAATGAAAAACACTTTTTCTAATTTTTAATCAATGTGGATAAAAATGAAAATGAAAGTTATGGTACAGAGTGAACTGGTTAACTGACTACCATTGAGATTTATATATCAAAAATTGAGTATGAATTTGACAGGAAATCAAGAATGTGGTGGAAAGGGTACTTTACAAACTAATCCACTCTAATTATTTTGCCAATCATGTTCTTGTTTTGTTCATTGTAATGAAGAGTTTCTGGAAATAAAATAGTTATTGTCATACTTTTTATTTGAAATTGGTAGTCAAATTTCATTTAAGTATTTTCTTTGCAAAAGTCATTCACTAACAGTAGTAACATTTAGCAAGTGCCCACTATGATTCAGATAAAGATTATAAAGACATTTTTTCTTTGAGAACTCACAATACAAGCAAGTACAAAACAGAAAAGAAATACATAAATAATATAAGAAATGTCTAAAAAAAAAAAAGACAACTACAATTTTGTTTGTTGGAGGAATGATCTAAGAAGATGGCATTCAAACCAAGTCTTTTTTTTTTTTTTTTTTTTTTTGGCGGTACTAGGGGTTGAACCCAGGGCCTCATGCTTGCATGCTCTGCAAGTGCTGGACCACTAAGCTGCACCCTCAGCCCATGTTTTTACTTTTTGAGACAGAGTCTCGCTAAGTTACACAGACTGCCTCTGGTCTCAAACTTGTGATCCTCCTGCCTCCACCTCCTGAGCCGCTGGGATTATAGGCATTCGTCATGGCACCGGTTTATCCAACTAAGTCTTGAAGGGCTAGAATTCTGACAAAGATAGGAACAGTGGTAATTGAAAATAAACAAAAGATGAGGGAGGAGAGCCAAAGATGACATTTGTATGCTATGGTGGTGTTTTTGTACTTTACCTCATGTAAACCTCTTGGGAAACTGGCATTATCTTTCTTATTTTAAAGATGGAAGAAATGGGTCAAAAAGATTAAAGAATTTGTCAAATATCAAATAGCAATGAAGCCCAGGATTCAAATCCATATATGTCTAGTTCAAAAACTCATAACAATTCCTTTATATAACATGAGTGAAAAGAAAGCAAAGAAGCTAGTAAGTTTAGCCCTATTCTTTGAACAACAAGCAATACAATTTACTTTACCTACTCAGTGGGGAATGATGGGAATCGGGTTTGGCAGGTCAGGCCCACAAATGAAAACTTTTAAATGTCAAGCTCATTGAGATCACATCAGTGAATATATATTAAAAAGATATTCCCCAGAAATTGTGCTTAGAGGGAGGATAATTATGATATAGCATGTTGCCTCCAATCACAGATATGTATGTTGAAAAGCAATGGGGGAAATGGAAGAAGATACAACTAAATACTGTCAATGGTCAAGAATGTAGAATAGTGGAAAATGTCAGCAAAGGTTTTTCAGAGATACACCCTTAGCAGGTGTATTACTAGGCAGTTATATTGCTAAAAATAAAGCTGTAGATCTAAATACAGAAAAATATATCTAGCATTGCTAGCATAAAGAACTTTGGAATTTTTCTGTCCCTACCCTCAAATTACCATTTGTTCTACATCATAATTAAGACAGTGTGATTAATACAGGTGGACTGAATATAAGTTAACAGTATGCAAACTGATTAAGAAGCTGTGTTCAACCAAAGCATACATAACAGAACTGAGGGTGCTGCTGTTGATATATAGTATTGGTATTCCTAATTCACAAAAGGCCTGCAGCTGTAGCCCTGTGGCATCAGATCCCGTCAAATCTCGGAAGCTAAGCAGGGTCGGGCCTGGTTAGTACCTGGATGGGAGACCGCCTGGGAACACCAGAAGCTGTAGGCTTGGGAGAAGGACCTGGCAACCCCCTCCCAAAAATCAATCTGCCATTGAAAACCCTATGAACAGCAGAGAAGCACTGACAATAGTGTTTCACCTGTTGTACTCAGGGTCGCTATGAGTCGGATACCGACTCGACGGCACCTAAAAACAACAACAACAATTCACAAAAATCCCCCTCTACCATTCTCACCAAGGTCTACTTGACCAAAAGAAAAAAGAACAACAAAAAAATCAATCACCTAAGGAGAAACAAATTTTAAATGTAGCTTTTATGTGGTTGGAATGCAGGGGGGTAAGGGGGAATAGAAGAAGCTCAAATTTATATAGTATTTACAGTATACAAGGTAGTTACATATATACTTTCTTAGTTGAGTCTCAAAACAGCATCTTAGGCTATTGTTGTTGTTGTTGTTGTTGTTAAGTGCCGTCGAGTCGGTATCCAACTCATAGCGACCCTTATAGGGTTTTCAATGGCTGAGTGCTTCGGGATTGCCTTGGGAGTGGACGCCCAGGTCCTTCTCCCATTCTTAGGTTATTAGTCTTGTCTTTTTTTACAGGTAAGGAAACCAAGGCTCAAATTTGTAAGATAAATGCCTTGCAATCCCAAAGAAACGTTCTAATTTGAAGTCTAATATTGTTATTAGGTGCAGTCGAGTTGGGGCCAACTCATAGTGACCCTGTGTACAACAGGACAAAACACTCCCTGACACTGTGCCATGCTCAGCACTGTATAAGCACTTCTCTACTATTGAGAGAGAGTTTTCAATGGCTGATTGTTTCGGGAGTGGAAGTGGATTGCCATGTTCTTGTCCCATATTTGCAGTGCTGGGGATTGAACCAAGGGCCTCAGCAGTACTCTCCCAACTGAGATAAACCCCAGCCCAAAGTTTAATATCCTTTGCAAAATCTAAGCTTGGCCAGGCACCATGGCACACATCTGTAATCTCAGTGACTAGGAAGTTGAAGCAGGAAGACTGGGAGTTCAAAACCAGCAGCAGCCTGTGCAGCTTAGCTAGTTCTTGTCTCAAAATAAAGAGTAAAAAGGGGACTTGGGATGCAGCTCAGTGGTAGAGGACTTATTTAGCATGTGCCAGGCTCTGGGTTCAACCCCTAGTACTGAGGAAAAACAACAACAACAACATAAAAAAAGGTTAACAATATCAAAGTACCGAAAGGTCAAATGACACTCAGCACCTGGTCATTTTTAAAAATAACACTTAAACAGAAAACTAAATCCAATTAAATATGTAATTAATACTTAGGTTTATTTTGTGATAATGAAATACCAGTCTTTAAATTTTCACCTGTAATACTTATGTAAGAGAAGGAAAATAAAGAACTTGCAAAAGGATAAGAAGAAAAAGGCCTCTAAAGCAACAAACAGATGCATCAAGCATATGAAGCACTGGAGGTGCAAACATGTTTATGCCAAGACACTTGGAAAACAGCTACTTCGCCACTAGCTGGATCTATATTTGTGTGTATTCCCAAGAAAGGGGATCCAACTGCATTTGGAAACTATTGAACAATATCACTAATATCACACTCAAGCAAAATTTTACTAAAGATTCTTCAAAAGTGACTGCAGCAGTATATAGATAGGGAACTGCCGGAAAATCAAGCCGGATTCCGAAGAGGGCGGGGAACCAGGGACATCATTGTTGATGTCACCCAGATATTAGCCAAAAGCAGAGAATACCAGAAAGATGTCCAGCTATATTTTATCGACTATGCAAAGGCATTTGACTGTGTGGATCATAAAAAATTATGGATAAAACTATGAAGAATGGGAATACCAGAGCACTTAATTGCAATCATGAGGAATTTGTACATGGACCATGAAGTAGTTGTTTGAATAGAACAAGGAAACACTGTCTGGTTTAAAGCTGAGAAAGGTGCGTATCAGGACTGTATCCTTTCACAATTATTTCTTCAATTTCTATGCTGAACAAATAATCCAAGAAGCTGGATTTATGAGAAAGAACATGGCATCAAGATTGGAGGAAGACTCATTAACAACCTGTGTTATGCAGATGACACAACTCTGCTGGCTGAAAGTGAAGAGAATTTGAAACACTTACAGATGCAGATAAAAGAACATAGCCTTCAGTATGGATTGCATCTTAACATAAGGAAAACAAAAATCCTTACAACTGAATCAGTATGCAATTTCACAATAAATGGAGAAAAGATTGAGGTTGTCTAAGATTTTGCTTTACTTGGCTTTACAATCCACACCTATGGAAGCAGCAGTCAAGAAATCAAAGGACGCATTTCTTTGGGAAAAGCTGTGGCAAAGTATAGAAAAGTAAACATGTTACACTGAAGACGAAGGTGCGCCTGACTCATACCCTGGTATTTTCAATCTCATGATATGCGTATGAAAGCCTGACTTTGAATAAGGGAGTCAGTAGAAGAACTGAAGCTTTTGAATTATGGTGCTAGCAAAGAATATTGAATATACCATGAACTACTAAAAGAACCAGCAGATCTGTCCTAGAGGAGGTGCAACCAGAGTACTCCTTGGAAGCAAGGATGGCTAGATCGCATCTTATGTATTTTGGACATGTAGTCAGGAGGTACCAACCCCAGTAGAAGGACATCATGTTTGGGAATATGGTAGATCAATGAAAAAGGAAAACCTGTCCATGAGACAGATTGACACAGTATCTACAACAATGGGCTTAAACATAAATAAGATCGTGCCTGGCACAGAATCAGGAAGCATTTCGTTCTGTTGTACACAGGGTTACTAAGAGCCGGACCTGATTCCACTGCACCAAACAACAACAACAAAGAAAGTGAAGGGGAAATTAAGAGGCAACAGTACATACTTTAGGTATCTCCTATGATTAATAAGAAAGCTTAAGTTACTAAGAAATTGTATGAATAGTAAAAGCAATGCCGCTAGAAACAAAGGAATACTACAAAAAGGTAAAAAATATACTATGACCATAATTTAAGTTATGGTATTTATATACATATATATATGTGTATCGGGCTGGGATTTGGCTCAGTGGGTAGAGCGCTGCGCTGCAGTCTCCGAGGTCCCGAGTTCAATTCCCAGCACCGCAAAAATGGGAGAAGGACCTGGCAATCCACTTCCAAGGCAATCCTGAAGCACTCAGCCATTGAAAACCCTATGAGGGTCGCTATGAGTCGGATACCAACTCGATGGCACCTAACAACAACAACAATATATGTGTATATATATATGCGCACACACACACGTATATTTTGTATTTGGGGGACTGAAACTATGGCCTTGCACATACTTTGCAAGCACTCTGCCCCTAAGCTGCATCCACAGCCCTTTTTAAATTTTTTTACAATGAGACAGGGTTTCACTAAGTTATGTAGGCTGCCTCTGGCCTTGAACCATCAATTCTTCTGCCTCCTCCTCCCAAAGCCCTGGATTACAGACATATGCCACCACACCTGGGTAAGTTATGATATTTTCCATTGCATTTTGGAGTAGTAGGTGAAATAGAATTTTAGCACAAGAAATAGTTAACAAATGTAGATACTAGATATTATAAAGACATACATACTTTAATCAATGACATGGTATAGTATAAAAAATAAAAGTGTGTAGCCAAATGGTGGCACATGCCTATAATTCTAGCAACTAGCCAAGTTGAGGCAGGAGGATCACAAGTTCAAGGCCAGAGGCAGTCTGTGTAACTTAGCAAGACTTTGTTGCAAAAAAAAAAAAAAAAAAAGGGCTGGGGGTGTAACCCAGTAGCAGAGTATTTGCAAAGTATGTGTGAGGTCGAGTTTAACACCCAAATTCCAATTAAAAAAAAAAAAAGAAGAAGAAAAGAATTTTACTAAGAGACACCCTATAAGTCTACAACCATATACAACCTGAGTATACTGAACAGAAAAAAGTGGTTTATTACCTGTGGGTAAACCCAGTGTAAAATATCTGTCCTGTCCAGGTTTGAACTGAATGATACAATTACGGATATATTTGGCTGCCCATTCACTAGCCAAGTCATAATTATCAAGAATTACAAGCCTCATTATGGTGATTCACAGCTTCTGGCCCAAGATGTCCAAACCTGAGAAAAAATTCCAAGGTAGAGTACTTTTAGTAATTTACAGACACTCAAACAGAAGTATAATATGCTGAAGATTTTTAAAAGGGCATTAATTAAGAACATGCACATATAAGATACACTCTGTACTTGTAAAACATTAATAACAGCTGTTCTCTTTTGAAAAGGCCCTGGTGTTTAGGCAGTGGGTTAGGTCATTAAAAAAAATGTGTGTGTGTGTGTGTGTGTGTGTGTGTGTGTGTGTGTATGTTTAAAACAATCTTATGAAGTAAAAACAATGTCCAATTATAGATGGGAACATGGACTCACAAAGGAGGTCACCCAGGTAGTGACAGCCAGATTCAAATTAAGGCAGTCTTACTATAAACACATCACACTATACTGTATATACATATAATATACACTCTTACTAAAGCAACAGAAAGCATCCCTAAGGAGAAACAAAGCAGAACTTATTAATTGAAAGTTATTGGTAATGAGTCCTTTGAATTACTATTCAAAATTACTATCCAAAATAAACTACATAATCAAATTCACTAAAATCCAGAACTCTACCTATAAATAATAGCCAAATCTCTCTTCTGCTAAACACTGCTTAAATCCCCCTTCAAAAATAATTTTTATTATTAGGTATATATTATTCCAGATATCTACAGTATATAAACAGGATACAGAGAAATAATTTTCAAGAATAAGATGATATAAGACATACTGTTTTTAATAAAAAGTGAATTCAACAGAAGAAAACAAAGTAAACTAAAGACACTGCTGGTCTCTTAGGGGAAAAAAAATCTTCACAAAAAAGCAATTTCCTTTTGGAAAAGATTATACTAAAGAAAAATTTATTACATTAACAGATAAGAGTTGTCTACTGATATACTACCATGGAAGATGACAATAGCATTCTTACATTAATTCCACACCTCTTTATTTAAGAAATATTATTTTTAGATTGTCAAAATATATAACATTTATACTGTATTCTATAACCATTAACTCTCAGATTTGAATTCCTAGTTTCACATTTAACTGGATTAGTCAACAATACCAATCCTTTTATGACATGGCTTCAATCTTCCTGATTTCTGGATCCATATACTTTACCTATAGTATTAAGCCTAATGTTTTAAATTAATGGGAACAGAAGGTCCCTATTACAATGTATACATGGAATCTAAATGATATCCTTAAGTATATAATGATTTCGAATTCTGGGCAGAACAACAGAAAGATTACCATATTCTAGAACTCTGATGCAAGAACAAGAGATAAATAGCATTTACTGAAAATAAACTACATAGTCAAATTCAGTCCAAGAAATTGACTCAGCCTCCACTTAAGAATATAAAAACATCTAATACTAAAAGCAATATTTGGAGCTAGGCCTGGTGGCAAATGCCCAAAATTCAAGCACTAAGAAGGCAGACGCAGGATGATAATGAATTCCAAGTCAGACTGAGCTACATATAGTGAGAGCCTATCTCAAAAAACCAAACAAAACAAAAGATTTTGGAGTTACATCAAAGAACCAAAATTACTAGCTGTTATGAACCATCAAAAGATATATATTCACTTCTAATAAGAATATTCAGCAAACTAATTACAGATCTTTTCAAGTGTCCTGGCTATGTTCTTTTCTCAATTCAGTATATTTGTGAAGCCCTACTATGATTGGTTCTATATACACAAATTTGATTAAGATAAAGACCCTAGTACTAACAGGCAGAGAATCAATTTAATAGTTTCTGAGGTTGAAATTATTATTCTCACTTTTCAGATGTAGAAAAGTGCAACTCCAAGAAGTTTGTTGCTGAAGACAGAAAGCCATTACGGTTTTAGGGGGAGCTAGCCTTAAGCCTATCTGACTGATTTAAAGATCCATGCTTCAAATATGCTTTAAAGTTAAAAATTACTTAGGATAAATGAACTCTCAGGCCCCTTTCCCTGGACAGTGTTTCAATAGATCAGAAATGGAGTCCAAAAAATCTGAACAAATATCACGGGTGATTCTTAGAATTGGGTTGAATTGAGAAAAGAACTGCATACATTTCACCGCATTGAAGTTCAGGCAAGACCAACCTACAGGCAAGTTTTTGTTGTTTTTAAAAATCCTTCAAAGGGCACAAAGTTCACCTCCAAAATTCCTAAATAGATCCAGAAGGAGAATGTCCTCGCCACATTAATTCAGATTTTTAAGCTATGCCTTTTCTAGTTTTTTTTCCAATCCTCACAGATCCATACAGCTGTGGCTGGATTCAATCTCTGGCATTATGGCCAAACAGCATTCAAAAAGTAACTCAGCACCAGTTCTTCCTGCAGGTGCTGATTCATTTCAGATGTGCATCGCTTGGGGCAAAGACAGCTGAACATAAATTTCCGAACTTCAGAGCTGGAAGGGAACTTCTGTAACACTTAAGTCACTCAGCTAGTCAGTAGAAGGGCCAGCACGCGAATCTCAACTCAGAACCTCCGCTCTGAGCGTCTCTTTACAGCACACTGTACCTGGACTGAAAAGGTCTCTTAAGCCTGGACTAGAAAGGACAGCGCAGGGCAAGTGTGGCCTGCCTGCGCGTGTAGGTGACCGATGCTGAGGGGGGAGGTCTGTCGTTCCTGCCAGCAAGGCGGGGGCTGCAGACCCACCGCAACTGCTTGGCTGCCGGGCCTGCTCACTCCGCAAACTACAGTGAATGCAAATAAGGATGAGCGTTAGGAATTTGTAACAAGTGCGGGGCAAAGTGTCAGGAGCAAGGCGCGAGAGATGAGGGGCTTGGGAAGGCTACAGGCACAATTCCAGAGGAGACAGTGAGTCTGAGGGGCTCCGTTCCAGAGAAGACCTCCCACCGGTTCAAATGCGGCGGGCCGGGGACCCCACGCACCTCGCGTCAAGGCTCCGGCAAACTCCCGCCCATCCAACGCCCCGCGTCCCAACCTCCGCACCGAGCCCCGGCGAGGTCACCGCCAGCCAGGCTCCCACCCAAGTCCCCTCCTTGAAGTGTTTCCGTACACTCACCGGTGGACCCACGGGCTCTGCCGACGCTGGAATAGAAGGAACTGCAGACACCCAGCAACCAGCGAGCGACCTCAGCTGGTGCTAGGAGCCGGAAGCCCAAAGACCCGGATGCAGATCTATGCACAGGCAAGAACCGCGGCGTCGGCGCTGCGCTTGCGCACTGCCGCTTGAGTGTCTGGGAAGCTTGGGGACAAGTCTCAGTTTCAGGGCGGCAGGACGACGTTCCTAACTATAATATGTCACTTCTAGGACGTTAATGCCGCGCATAACTATAACTTTAGTCGTTTATAATGGTGATATGAATTCATCCGTCATTTTACTCCAAGCTATTGCTCGTCTACGTTGTCAGGAGGAACCAGGCCCAGGAGAAGGACACCAGGTTTGGAAGAGTGGAGATGGAGGATCAATGAAAAAAAGGAAGGTCCTCAATTGGATGGATTGACACAGTGACTGCAATGACGGGCTTAAATATGAAAAAGATCGTGTGCATGGCATAGTGTCAGGGAGTGTTTCCTTCTGTTGTACATGAACCCAACCCCCCCCCCAACGAAAACAAATTGCGTGTTTAATTTGCAAACACAATGAATACTAAGCTTTTTGAATCATGAGAGCTCATTAAAGAAGGTTAAGTTTGCAATAAGGCAAACTAAACCGTGGGAAGGAAACCCAGGAGCATCTCAAAGAGGAAACTCACATTATGATACTGTATGCTCAGCTGAGTGATTCTAAGAGATAGAGGAAGCAAGAATCAAATCTGAATGGGTATCACAAGTGTTTCTTTGGGCGGGCGTTATTGTTAAGTAAGCAGCCGTATTTAATGGGCTTAAACATAAAGATTTTGTGCCTGGTATAGAGTCAGGGAGTATTTCTATCTGATGTACATAGATAAGGGTCACTATGAGCCAGACTCCATGGCACCTAGCAACAACAACAGCAAAGCAGCCATCACTCAAAAAGTCCTCATTAACCATATCTCATTAAAAACTGTTGAGGAGGTAATAATAATTCATTTACATCCAGGGTTGGGTAACAGGCAGACTCAAGGCACTAGTTCCCTGGAAACTACACAGTTAATAAATGCAAAATATTATTTCTCCAAACGTCTGGAGTTCTGAACCTTGGTTATAAACCCAGGCTTCTTCTCTGAGTCAAATACCATCCTTTCTTAGCTCTTAAAGGCAAAAGTAGGATGTTCCATTCTTTCTGATATGAATTTAAACAGCAAATTTATCATATACTGATGGAAAACAACTATTGCTTTGAGTTAGTTTACACAAGCAATTTTAACACCTTCCCAGTGCTATCATTGCCATCTAACAAATGTTTATTGTGCATCTACTTTGATTGAAAAGACCTGCAAGTCATAAAAAGGGCTTTCCAGGGAATATTGTAGGAGCGTAAAAAGACAGTTTTGAATGTATTTTTCTCAATAGTTTTACCTCTTCATGTGTTATTTGTGGGGCGCGTGCCTCCCGGTCCGGCATGGAAGTTCGGACGGGCTGTGCCACTGCGCACACAGATACTAAACACAATTCACTCAGGACCCTCAGGTGAGGGGCGCAGACTCCTGCGGCCCTCGGGACCCCGGCGGAGACGGGAGAAAAGAAAAGCCTCAGGCACTTTTGCCTTCCAGGGGCAAACACCTGTGTTGGTCCTCTCGGTGGTCAGGAGGAGACAGCTGCCGCTTTCTCGGTGATCAGACGGAGAGCAGGTCCTTTTCCTTGTTGAGGATTGCGAGGGGAGAGCATTTTTCCTCATCAAAGGTTCGGGGGAGAGCAGCGGAAGAGGCGCGTCCTCATATGTGGTCCGGGCAGGAACAGGCGAGAAGGCACAGAAAGAGATGCCAGAAAGGCCATGCCAAAAAAGGTCGAGCTGCCACAGTGCAGCTCTTTATATAGTTCGCCCACGGAATGGCCTGAGCCAATCAGCTTTCAGCCCAATTGTCCAATCAGGAAGGGTTTTGTACAAACATGCAACCAAGTTACTTTCATTTTCCCTAGATTTCTAATTTACAAACCAGATATTCAAACGCCATTTTCCCAGTTTGGGAGTTTTTGCCAATTTCCTCCCAATTCTTCCCT
>VMDO01039357.1:0-12739 GCA_007922755.1 Pedetes capensis
CTCACTAAGTTATGCAGACTGCCTCTGGTTTCGAACTTGCGATCCTTTTGCTTCCACCTCCCAAGCTGCTTGGATTGCAGGCATGCGCCACCGTGCCTGGCAGATACATCACACATTTTGAGATTTTCCTTCCCCCTTTCCCCCTCTACTTTATTTCATCTCCCCTTCCTCCTTTCTCCAACCTCACCTCCCACCCACTGATCCTCTCCCTTCTTTCAACTTTGCTTATATATTCCCTTCTTAATTATTATTGTTCATTTTTATATATCTACACATGTATAGATTTTTTTCTTTCTTTAAGTCAGATTTAGCTCCCAAGTATAAGTGACAATATATGACATTTCTCTTTTTGGGAATGAGTTAGATCTCTTAATATGATATTCTCCAGTTCTATCCATTTTTCTGCAAAAAGACAAAATTTCATTCTTTATTGCTGAATAATATTCCATTGTATGTATATACCATGATTTTTCAATACACTCCTCTGTTCATGGATAACCTGGTTGATTCCACACCCTTGTGTTCATGAAGAGTATTGAAATAAATATGGAAGTGCAGGTGTCCCTGTCATATGATGACTGTTTTCCTTTGAGTATATTCCCAGAAGTGGTAGATTTGGGTCATATGACAGTTCTATTCTGAGTTTTCTAAGATACCTTCATATTTATTTCCAAAGTGGCTGAACAAATTTACAGTCCCACCCACAGTGTAAAAGAGTTCCTTTTTGTCTACATCCTCACCAGCATTTATTACTTATTTTGTTAATTTTGGCCATTCTTACTGGAATGAGATGGAATCACAGTGTTGTTTTGATTTCCATTTCCCGAATGGCTAGGTGTAGGGCATTCCTCATTGCCCATGATCAGAATATCCACACTAAACCTGCTAGGATTGTCCACATGCACTGAAAGAAATGAAGCAATGATATTCCAGGAAGCTGCTTTCTGATGAGTGCCAAAGGCTCCTTATTATTGCTACCCTTAAAAGGGCTGCAGTTCTACCTATGTTACAGCTCAGAGCAATGACCCTCTTAGCCCCAGATCTATGCCTGGGCCAACAGCAACAAATAAAATTCAGGGATCAAATG
Organism: Pedetes capensis; assembly: GCA_007922755.1. Lineage (NCBI taxonomy): Eukaryota > Metazoa > Chordata > Mammalia > Rodentia > Pedetidae > Pedetes > Pedetes capensis. The sequence goes on from VMDO01039357.1 coordinate 1,088, forward strand.
CAGAACAGAGTACATCCAATAAGGACAAAGGACACCAACAGGGCATTATCAATCATAGGACAGCATTACTCAACCAATAGGAAGACAGAGTAGATAGGGCCTAACCTATCAGGGATGGGATACTAAAGAGTAGGGTGTAACCAATGGGGTGAGGGAGCATGATTGGAGACAGTCAAACAAGAGTGGGGACACAGGGCATTTTGAGTTAGCCAATTGGGTGGCATTACTCAGCAAGAATCTGAGGGGAGGACACTGGCAGCTGGGCCCATCTTGCCTCGACCTCATGGACTCATGCCAGGTGTGCCACAGCAAGTCATAAGGGAGTCCCTGGTGTGCCTCAGGACTTGAGGTTGGCTAGATAAGCCTCAGGCCATGAAGACTTGGGGTTGTGCCCCTTTTCCTTGTCTCCTTGCCTCATCAGGTGCCCCACAGAGTGCCCTACAGGTAAGGATATTAAGCATTTTTTCATGTGTTTACTGGCCATTTGTACTTCTTAATTTGAGAACTCTATGCTCAGTTTTATTGCCCATTTATTTACTGGGTTATTTGTTGTCTTGGTGTTTGATTTCTTAAGTTCTTGCCTGCTTTTAAAGAATTCTTTGAGAAGATAGCACGTCAACACAACAAAACAAAAATTCTTACAAGTGGGTCAGTACATGTCCTGATAAATAGAGAAAATACTGACATTGTCCAAGATATTGCTATTTTGGCTCTGCAATCAACACTTACAGAAGCAAAAGTCAAGAAATCAAAAGATGCATTGCATTGGGAAAAGCTATTGCAAAAGACCTCTGTAAAGTGTTGAAATGTAAAGGTACCACTTTGAAGACGAAGGTACACTTGACTCAGGCCATGGTATTTGCAATGGCATCATATGGTTGTGAAAGCTGGACATTGAACACGGTGCTGGAGATGATTATTGAATATAGCACAGATTGCTAAAAGAACCAACAGTTCTGTCCTAGAAGAAGAACAACTAGAGTGCTCCTTAGAAGCAAGGATAACTAGACCGTGTCTGTTATATTTTGGACATGTAGTCAGGAGAGACCAGTCCCTGGAGAAGAACATCATGTTTGAGAGAGTAGCAGGTCAAAGAAAAAATGGAAACCCTCAACTAGATGTATTGACACAGTGGCTGCAACAGAGGGCTTAAACATAAAACAGAGTGCCTGGCACAGAATCAGGGAATGTTTCATTCTTTTCTACATAGGATCGCTATGAGTAGGATCTGACTAGATGGCACATAATAACAGCAACAATTAGAAGATTAAGACTGATACTATTTGCTTATATTACACTTGTGAAAGTTTACTTTTTATGAAATAGAAACTTATTTCCTTTCTTTTAAATACAGATATTTCTCTACCTATGATGAAATTATGTCTCAATAAACCCATCATAAAGTGAAAGTATGACAAATCAAAAATGGATTTAATAAACCCAGCCTACTGAACATCATAGGTTAACCTAGGTCATGTCAAATGTGCTCAGACCGCTTACACAGGCCTATAGTTACACAAAATAATCTAACACAAATTTTTTGAATAGGGCACACTGTAGAGGATCCGTTGTTTCCCCTTGTGATTTCATAGATGACTGGGAACTGTGGTATGCTGTATCTGCTGAGCATTTTAAGATTATCGTGGATTAGCCCAGGAAAAGTTCAAAATTTAAAATGTTTTCTGTTGAATGTACATCACTTTGGCTTGATCATAAAGTTAAGAAATTGTAAGTTAAACTATTGTGAGTCAGGGGCCTCTTGTAATTAAAAGTAATCTTTCATGTGTGTAAACATATGAAGTTTTCAGTGCAATAAAATCAATCAATCTCCTCCAAACAGAGCTCCCAACCTATGAAAAATTAGGCTCACGTTCAGGTATGGATTCAATATGTTAAAATTTGGAGGGATCAGGTTTGGTTCAGGTTCGAGTTTAAATCTTATGAGTACATAGCAGGGCTTCATGCTGAACCTGAACCTGAACCCCACACTTTTTGCAATTCATGCATTTAAAATTTTTTTTTCTGAATCCTAACCTGAAACCCAAACCCAGTGAAAAATTGCGTTCAGTTTCAGCTTTTAGTGATCTATCTTTCTCTTCCTTCCTTTTTCTTTTCTTTTCTTTTCCTTCTTTCTTTCTTTCTTTCTTTCTTTCTTTCTTTCTTTCTTTCTTTCTTTCTCTTTCATCTCTTTCTCTTTCTTTCTCCTTCCTTCCTTCCCACTTTCTTTCATCTTTCCTTCTTTCCTTTCCTTTCCTTCTTTGCATCATTAGCTGTTTTATTATACCTAAAAATAGAAAAAAATTTGAAAAAATACTTTCATCTATCTACACCTGTGTGTGCACATGTGTGTGTTAGGTGCCATGGAATCGGATCTGACTCATGTACCCTATGTACAACAAGTGGAAACACTCCCTGACACTGCCAAGCTTCTTTGTTATTCATTGGGCTTTTGATAGCTGATATTTTTGGGATTGTTTTGGGAATGGGCTGCCAGATCCTTCTCCTGTTTTTGAGGTGCTGAAGATCAAACCCAGGGTCTTAAAGTGTGTAGAGCAATCACCCTACCAAATGACCTAAACCCCAACAACATGTACACATTAAAATTTACAGATTAAAATTTTATACCAAGTCCAAATCAAACCTGAACCCTTTACATTCTAACATATAGAACCGCCACCTGAACTTAAATCCAATTTTTTGCAGGTTTGAAGCCCTGCTTCCAGAAACCCTTCAGTGTTCTCTTTTTGTATTTAGGGTTTAAACATACGATTTTTGTAGTCCATGTCATCCTGTTATGAAATATTAGTGTATACTAAAACCCAATAAAGCATTACTCTGCACATATTTCAAAAGAATAAATGTCTGTCATCTTTTTCTTTAAAATTATTTTGTATTTTTATGAATGTTTCTAAACTTGCATCTATATTTTTAAGTTGGAATAAAATAATGATTTGAAAAAATTCCATAAAATTCATAGGATATGTGGATGCACTATCATATTCATACTTTATTTTATACTTTATTTATTTCATACTTTATGCTCTGAAGAGTGATCTAGGGAAGATGTGGACTGGGAAGGAGAATAAGAAAAGTGCTCTCCAAGCTCAGAAAGAGAAACACCACATGTTCTCACTCATATGTGGGAGCTGAATCAAAACTATAAGAAGGAAAAATCCTATTTAAAGGTCGGATCAAAATAAAAGGAAAAAAAAAAGCTAAGAATGGTGCTAATATAAATGGTCTAGAAAATGTATGCAACTGTTCTGACAAGATAAAAACAAAATTCACTACAGGAAAAGTTTCTATCTTAAACAGAACTGGAACCCAAGGACATATAGAAAAATATTACCAAGTAAATGATAAAGAAGACTTAGGTGGAGAGGGTGGGACGGGGGGGAAGCATACAAGAGGGTAAGGGGGAACCTATATGAATAATGTACATCAAAATCCATATATGGAAATGTCACAATGAAAAGCATGTCAGAATGAATCACATTAAGGTGTACATTAAAAATTTCCAATAAAAGAAGAAAAGTGTTTTCATTGGCTGAATCACCTGATGATGACTGTGGTTTATATTTAATAAAAATTTCAAAGACACCAAAATATGACAGAGAGTCTTGAAATAATTGGAAAAAAGGTTTAGAGTTAAGTTGTTGTTGTTGTTGTTAGGTGCCATGGAGTAGGTATCCGACTCATAGCGACCCTCATAGGGTTTTCAATGGCTGTTTCGGGATTGCCTTGGGAGCGGATTGCCAGGTCCTTCTCCCATTTTTGAGGTGCTGGGAATTGAACTTGGGACCTCTGAGACTGCAGCGTAGTGCTCTACCAACTGAGCTAAATCCCAGCCCTTAGAGTTAAGTAGGCATGATTTATTTGGTACCATGGTTTAATATCTTAAGACAAGTAATAATAATCACAGGTATTCATAAAATTATCAGTAATTCTATTTAGAAGATTTAATTAAAACATTTTGTCAACCTAAATAATAATCAGAGAGAGATTCTCCAAAGAATAATGACATTTATTTGGGAATGACACAGCATGTCAATGGGAATACTCATGTCATAGTAAAAACTGGACATTATTCAAGGAGATTGAGTGAAAGGGAAGGTTTGAAAGACACTTAAGTACTAGGATATGGAGGAGGACGTGGCAATCCACTCCCATAGCAATCCCGAAACAATCAGCCATGGAAAACCCTATGGGGCACTTTGGGTCAGACCCAACTCGATGGCACCTAACAACAATAAGTACTTGCAAACAAAGTTCATTGTTCTTTGAGACCCAGGGCAGGAGTGACATCAGTTCATTGGTGGATGTGCCATTGCTAGAAAAGTGTTCTGTCAAAGCCATCTTGTCTGAATTTTTGCAGTCTTAAAGAATATTAAAGGTAAGCCTAGTTGCTGAAATCTGTGGGCACATCCAAGGCTTGCAAGGCATGGAGTGTGTACAGCATGAGAAGAAATCTCTTAGTGGCTCTTACAAAATCTTTGAGAAAGTACTTTAGACAGGCAGCCAGGAGACTTGCCTATTCTTAACTTCCCACCTCCAATTTTGTTTGGGTCTAACAAGAACAATTTCATCTTGGTATTATCAATTTTCACACTTTTAATATAAACTAGTTTTTGTTATACCTTTGTGAAAATGTTTAAAAGAGAAAATTTATTTTAACTCTTTAAAAAGATTAAGACAAACATAGGTGAAGCATACTGACCCATGTTTATGTGTATGATTTCTCCAGTATACGCACTGTCTGGCTAATAATTGTAGACTCTAATACTGATGCTGAGTTGATAAAATGGGCTGGGGGTGCAGCTCAGTGGTACAGCACTTGCAAAACATGCAAGTGCAAGGCCATGGGTTCAACTGCCAGTATCACAAAAAAAGGAAGAAAGAAAATAAAAGAGAAAAAGAAAAAGAAATCAATTTAAGTCATGGCAGGCATTAATTTTTTAAAGGTGATAGAATATAAAACAACACAGTGCATCACATGCAATGAAGTGAATAGTATCTTATAAAATTTTGGTTTCTGTTGTGTAAATAAAAGAAAGTGTGCACAGGGGTGTGATGTAAAACGTATTTCTTCCTGTGAATCACATTTTAACAGTTTGAGTTATCTGTACTGATTCTTGATTTACCTTTGTATATCATTAAACTTTCACCTCAATACTGAAGATGAAACAAATTTTTATGTTAAAACATTGATGGTTGTATTCTAAGCCTATTTATATAAGAAAATACACTTAAAAATAATGATATAGCTTTAATTTTTACCATAAACCATTATTTTGACAAGCAATATAATAGAATGGATTTTAGAGCAAATCTGCTTAGGTTCAAGTCCCATATGAATCATTTACAGACTGATCTTCCAAAGTGACACCCATTTCCTCAGTTGTAAAATGGGACTTTTAATTTATTTATTATGAAGATCAAATGAAGTAAATTATGAACAATTCGGCACAAAAACTAACATTTATTGACCACTAATTAAATTCTAAATATTGTTTTATATCCTTTAATCAATTCAATATTTTCAGCATCATACCATTGTTTTTCTGGCTCACTGAGAATCACCATTCTCTTTCCAGTTCTGATTTTGCTTCCTCTCACAGATCCAGCTTGTACTCAGAGATATTCCAAACAGGCATAAAGCAATGCCTCTGTTTTGTATTGGCCAGTGTTAGGTATTTGAAAATGAAAATTTCTCAGGTTATCAAAGTATACCATATATACAAAAAGATATCTACGCTGGGCGTGGTGGTGCACAACTGTAATCCCAGTGGCTGGGGAGGCAGAGGCGAGAGGATCGCCAGTTCGAGACCAGAGGCAGGCTGCATAATTTAGCGAGATCCTGTCTCAAAAAGTAAAAAAAAAGCACTGGGGGCGCAGCTCAGTGGTCCAGCAATTGCAAAGTATGCAGGTGCAAGGCCCTGGGTTTAACCCCCAATACCACACACACACACAAAAAAGATATCTAGATTGCATGTACACATAGGTTATATATATATATATATATATATAGATATAGATATAGATATAGATATAGATATATGTATATATATGTATATATACATACACACATATACATATATATGTACATATGTATGTATGTTGTTGTTAGGTGCTAGGTGCCTGTGAATCAGGTCTGACTCATAACGACCCTTATAGGGTTTTCAATGTCTGATTGCTTCGAGATTGCCTCAGGAGTGGATTGCCACATCCTTCTCAGGTTTCTGTGGTGCTGGGTATCGAACCAGGGTCATCAAAGAGTGTGGAGGAACACTCTACAAAGTGAACTAAACGTAAGCCCATATATGTGTATATATAATATGTACATATGTGTATAACACACACATACATATGTATGTGGATATAATACATGCATATGTAACATATACACATACACAGGTATGTGAAACATATATGTATATTTGACACATGTGCATGCATACATGTATATGTGCACACACAGCATATATATAACACATGTATATACATATATGCATAAACGTATATTTATGTGTATATGTGTATGTTTATGTATATGTATGTGCATGTATACACTACTGCAGCCGTAGCTCTGTGGCATCTGATCCTGTCAGATCTCGGGAGCTAAGCAGGGTCGGGCCTGGTTAGTACTTGGCTTGGAGACCGCCTGGGAACACCTGGTGCTGTAGGCTTGGGAAACGGACCTGGCAAACCACTCCCCCAAAGTAATCAGCCATTGAAAACCCTATGAATAGCAGAGAAGCACTAACGATAAGTGTTTTGCTTGTTGCACGTAGGGTCCCTATGAGTAGGACACCGACTCCATGGCACCTAACAACAACATACATATACACACATGTACACACACACACACATACAAACACGTTTCCACATTCTGAAGTCCTGCCTTCTATAGTTCTTCTATACATTTTTCGTTTCTCCAATATCCTTCTAAACTATACAAGTTAAGTGCATTCTCAGTTTTTACTCGCATATAAGTTGATTCTTGTCCCTTGCAATAAAAAGGATCCAGATGAGTTATTTCTGTAAACATATGCAAATAAATCCTGCCTTCCAATCTCTTGACTTTTTGTACTATTTTCCACTTGCTGCTCAAGATTAAGGGCTCTGTTTTTCTCTGGTATTCTCATCACATGATTTAGGTGGTTGGGGTGCGAGCTGAGGGTTAGTACAGAATAATTACATTGCTAGAAGAGGTATGGTAGAGGCAATTAGAACTACTGTTCTAGACTAAAAATAGTAATCTGATTTAGTTTCATGATTGAGATTATACCTCCTAGTGCACTTTCATGGGCTGGGGTTTTGCTCAGTGGGTAGAGTACTGCTCCACCCTCTTTGAGTACCCAGGTTTGATCCTGGGTACTGCAAAAAGAGGGGAAGGATGTGGCAACCCTCTCTTGAAGCAATCCTGAAACAATCAACCATTAAAAACCCTATGAGGGTCACTATGAGTTGGACTCAATCAACTACACCTAACAACAACAGTGCCCTTGTGTGTGTGTGTGTGTGTGTGTGTGTGTGTGTGTGTGTGAGGGGGGGGGAGAATCTGTTTGGATGGGCAAGACTATGCCCAGATGAAGATAGTTGAGGAATTTTTAGTTGGTCACCCAGTGAAACAACACTACTTATCAAAACTAATAGCAATATTGCTTTTTCTGTCTTTCACAAATTTGGTCCTAATATATTTTATAAACTACTTTGATTGGAGGGCTGGGATTTTGCTCAGTGGGTAGAGCACTGCGCTGCAGTCTCTGAGGCCCCGAGTTCAATTCCCAGCACCTCAAAAATGGGAGAAGGGCCTGGCAATCCACTCCCAAGGCAATCCCGAAACAGTCAGCCATTGAAAACCTTGAGGGTCTCTATGAGTCAGATACTGACTGGACGGCACCTAACAACAACAACAACAACTTTGATTGGGGATTTTTTAGTGAAATTTTATCACCCACCTTGGGAGTCATATTTCTGAAATAAGTGGAAGTGGGAGAAATGCCAAAAGTGTTAAAAATTACAGCATGAGTATATGCAAAACATACATTATTAAGTTTTTTTTATGGCTGGAAAAAGGATATTGACCCAATTTTCCCCAAAATAATTCTCTCTCTTTTTTTTTTTTTTGTGGTACTGAAGGTTGAACCCAGGGCCTCATTCTTGCATGTTTTGCAAGTGCTGTACCACAGAGGTGCACCCCCAGCCCATTTTTTTTTTTTTACATTTTGAGACAGGATTTCAGTTGGGGGATTTTTGAAATGCACCCCATAACTATGGTCTCTCATACTAGCATGAGGGACTGACCTCTAGGTGACCCCAGGGCCACATCTCACTCATTCACTCCTACCCCTCCCATAGAGTGAGCAAAGATGGCCCCTGAGCAGCCTGACCAACCTCAACCACTTCAATTTTGATTGGCTACCCCTAGCACCTCAGTTAAATAACTGCCCCTACCTGGCAGGTGGGCTGGGATTTAGCTCAGTTGGTAGAGCACTGCGCTGCTGTCTCTGAGGTCCCGAGTTCAATTCCCAGCACCACAAAAATGGGAGAAGGGCCTGGCAATCCACTCCCAAGGCAATCCCGAAGCACTCAGCCATTGAAAACTCTATGAGGGTCTCTATGAGTCAGATACCGACTCGATGGCACCTAACAACAACCTAACAACCTGGCAGGTATGACAGTTTACCTACTGTACCTGTCAGGAATGTGCCCTGATTGGCTAACCCAAGTACACGCCCCCCTCCAGGACCCTATATAAGCAGGGCTCCCAGACCCCCTTCACCCTTCATCTCTCAATATCCCTTAACTGCTGCCCGGACCCTATCACCTTGATTCAGCACTCCCCAATCCAGTAGAAGATTTCCAATCAAGCCTATGCATCAAGACCAGGGGCCCTGAAGCGCTGAAGGCTACCAGCAAACCACGAAGAGCCTCCCAATTCCTCCCATCCTTGAGAAGGAGGGAGGCAGAGAAGGCAAGCTGCAAGAGTCAAGACCACCAGACCTCCAGCCCAGCAGAACACCAACTGCTTGTAGCTGTGCCTTTAAGGCTGAGCTGTTCCACCAGTGAGCCTGAAGCATTCCGTGCTACAGGCTTAGAGCTAGCACTTGAGCACTTGACAGGGCTGTTTGCTGTTTGCACCCCACTTGGGGTTGTTGTTGTTAGGTGCCGTCGAGTTGAGTCCGACTCATAGCGACTCTCATAGGGTTTTAAATGGCAGATAGTTTTGGGATTGCCTTGAGAGTGGGTTGCCAGCAACCCACTTGGGGTGTAACCCAATAAACTTCCCTCTCCTGTTTCCTGCAGAAGGTCTCCCGAGGTCCTTCTTTGGCACCTCCAGCCACTACACCAACCCAGTCCAGTGGGTCCCCAATACCCACTTGGTGTCAGGGAAAGGCTCTGACCTCTGCCAGGCCTGAGCTGAACCCCGACAGGTTTCACTAAATTAAGCAGACTGTTTGTGGTCTCGAACTTGCGGTCCTCCTGCCTCTGCCTCCTGAGTCACTAGAATTACAGGCATGCGCCACCACACCAGACCCCCCAAATTATTTGAACATAATTTCCTACTTTTTCTGTGTATACTCATTTACAAAACTTATATCTGTTATGAAATCTGTTTTTCTCAGTGCAAATACAGTTCCTCACGTCAGAGAGGTGCATATGCTACTATACTTTATGAAAAAATAGAATTTCTAGAGGATAGAATTGTAATTTATAAAGACATTAAACTCTACCAGAGTCATCTCCACATACAAATAATTTGCTCCCATAAATGCCATAGGCTGTTAATAAAATTCTTGGCTCATACTTGTTCATTAAATACATTTTCCCCTCATTCCTGGGGACTCTATCCAACTTCTGATGTTTTCATATTCTTTTCAAATTGTGACAATGTAATGCAGTTACTTTACCAAGAAGGCAAGTTAAAATAAATAGGAAATTATGGAATTAATTATTTTAAAACATGTAAAACAAACAAACACCTAATTAGGTGAGATCCTTATTTGGAATCCATTGTTTATCATCATGCAAAATTGAATTAATGTGTGAAAGAATAAGACCAACTCACCACAGAAAAGTGTAAGAATAGTTTCAGAACAATTATGCTACAGACATTAATGGTAGTGTACTGAGAATTTTCCCTAGAATCTGAAATGAAAAATATATTTTCGATTCAGTTGATGTGGAAAGAAACTAGTGGACACCTTTGAGGGATATATTTTATCATCAATCACTCAACATGTATTTTTGTCTTACAGTAATGAAGGACTGATTGGTTCAATGTCTACAGTCATACCACCCTGGCATCCAATCTCGAAGCAAACCAGGATCAGCCTGCTTAGTCCTTGGATGGGAGACTGCCTGGGGATACTGGATGCTATAATCTTGGGAGAAGGACCCAGCAACCCACTCCCAAAACAATCAGCCATCAAAAACCCTATGAATAGCAGAGAAGTGCAGAAAATGGTACCAGGTATGGCACAGTGTTGGGTAGTGTTTTGTCTGTTGTATATAGGCTCCCTTTGAGTCAGGTCCAACTCCATGGCACCTACCACCACCAACAACAACTGGTTAAATATGCATGAAGTGAGGGTAAGAGGGAAAAGATGGTGAGCTAAATGTTCAGCATGCAAGGTATGGTAATTTCCTTTCACCCTTGAAATGAGATGTTTTTTTTCTTTCATGAATGAGACCCTAAGTATTTACCCATTATTTTACAAAACTATCTTCTTGAGTCTCCAATTACTGTCATCAATGGCCTCTTTCTTTCATCACAGGACAGAATAGCTGTTTAATTTCTTGGCCACCTAACTTCTCCATGTGTGCAGAGTACATTTAATGCAGTATGCAATACAGTAAAGTATAATAAAAGAAATGTGTATTCAGATAAAAATAAATGCTGTGAGAAATTTCACATGAAAGAAGTTAAGGGATTTCAGGAAAGAAACAGACTATGGTATTTTGCCATTCAGTTCCAATGAGGTTTGATTTCTTTTATCAGATTGATTAATGACTATTGGTACTTGCCCTTTTCTTATCATATTTTATAATAAATGAAAACACATGAGATATTTCCCAATAGTTGAGAAATAGCAGACTGACCAGTGACTTGTACATACTTGACGTGTTCCTCCACAAAAGATAGTTCTGTTCTGAAGAAGTAAATTTGATTAGGAATTCTGTAACTGTGTACAGTACATACATAAGATCTTTGCTAGATTAACTTAGATTTATGCAATGATTTTATAAGTGGTATGAATGAGTAGTATAAAGTGTTTTTGTTGTTGTTATTTTGGAAAATCTTAAAGGAGGTAATCTTCCTAAGGGTACTTCACACATCACTACTTGGCACCACATTGCACATTAACCACTGAATTAAACAGTCTCTGAGCAGTCCAAATGTTGCCAAAAAGGCAATAGATGACATTGTGAATAAGAAATACCTTCACAGAAAGGTTAAAGGTGATAAACTCCTCCATGCCATCGCTGTAACATCTTAAAAGGAGCACTCTTAAACAAACAAACAACAAGTTCTACTTTGGGATTGTAGGTTGGATAATTGCTGATTTAATTCGTCTACCAAGCAGCAGCACCTTCTTTTCCTTTGAAGTCAGATATCACTTTTTTGTATCTATTAAAACACCTACT
>VMDO01039358.1:0-12732 GCA_007922755.1 Pedetes capensis
GTAAATGAGACACAGAAATTATTGTATAGAGTATTAAAGGGATAGATTATAAAGAGAGTACACCTTCGAGAAGTGAAGATGGGAAGTAGTAAGGGCTACTGCTGCCTTGAGCTAAGGTGGGGTGCAATCTTTATAGTGGGCGTTGAGCCTTCAGGGGAAGGAAAGAAATATTTTACACCTTGGGCTTGTGCCCAAAATGGGTTAATAGATTCCCTGTGTCTTCAAAAGACTGAGCTCAGAGGAGGGCATTTCCAAAGGTTATAGAAATCCAGGCAGCTATCAGTCTTGATAAAAGCAGAATTCAATGTCCTTTTTGATTGTTGGTAGTGGTGTCTGTCACACACAGTCTTATCCTTCCTGGATGAATATAGAAGTGAGCAGTGATTGTAATTCTGTTTCCTTCTAGCAAGTATGCTGTTTGTAAGGGTATTATCTATCAAGGAAGCACTGACCACCAGACCAAAGCCTTTGTCCCACAGGGGGCTTACATTGATATTCATATTACAGGTGGCTGGGAAGCACAAGGCTAGGCTGGGTGGCAGCTGGCTACAGAGCCTTTTATTCCCTTTCTTCCCGCCTACTATCCTCTTACACTAATACACTTTTAACTTCATTGATCCAAAAGAGTAATTAGCTAATGCCATAAAATTAAAAATAAAATTCACTTGAATCCCTTGGTTTTTGTTGTTGTTGTTGTTTGCTTTTTTTCAGACTACGAGTTGAACTCAGGGCTTTGTGCATACCAGGCAAGTACTCCATCACTGAGCCATACACCCACAGCAACTTTCTTACTTTTTAAGACAGGGTCTCACTAAGTTGCTCAGGCTGCCTGGGCATCAAACTCACCATTCTCCTGCCTCAGCCTCCTGAGTGACTGAGATTATAGGTGTATACCACCATGCCTGGCTCTTTTACATATTCCTACTGAGACATTTCCCTCCCCTCTCCCTCACACCATGAATGACATAAATCTGAATACGATACATAAGAATCATAGCAAAATTTAAGGAGTCAAATTAGTTGGGGAGTAGTAGAAAAGACTGCTTATGATTGAAGCAATTAAACATAGTCACAGTATAAGATGATTATCTCAAAATAATATATTTGAACAGAAGTATTTTTTTGCTAATGAGTTTACAAAAAGGAAAACTAGGTAGATTTTTTAAAATAGGCTTACTTATGCCTTTAGGCACCAGAGAGTATAAAATAGTGAATACATTTCTTTATTTAGTGAGCTCTGACCTTCAAATTATAACATTATAAGGACAATATCTTTTGGAGCAAATGCCCAAACCCTTCATCCTAAGCATATTAGTGTCCACAGGGGCTATTCTACAAATCATGAGCCCATCTCCTGGCCAGAATTCTTCCTGGCCATTTGGAGGATGGGGGCCTACAGACTGAGCCACAGGCAACCTGTCTACATATATTCTCACAACAAGGGAACTCAAGTGTTCCCGTGGCTGTGGCAGCCATGGCACTCACTGCTCAGTTCTCCCTTCAGGAAGAGAATGGTGTCAGGAGAGGGAAGAATGGAGTTAGCTGACAGGCTCCAGCTGTCATTGCCTTTAGAACCTGTTCAGCTTTGAGTGCAAGCCACACTTGTTCCAGGCAACCCCACTAATGTTTAAGTACCATGGAGGTACTAGAGCTTGGACCTTTCTATCCAACACAGAGCATCTCTAACAGACCGTCTCTATGCTGAAGGTCACCCCTGGGTTAGCTTACATTCTTGCCTTATCTGTGTCATGGTCTGAGGCTCTGCCTGCCAATTCTTGCCTACTTCCCAATTAGCCTGACAGGTGTCCAGTCTGCATGATGGTGTGAAGACATTCCTCATTCAACCTAGCTTTACCTTCTTTTGCTGTTTGGGAGGCTTTACCAAAAAAAACTCTCCTCATACTCCTAACACCATCCCAATGTCTGCTTCACAGAGACCCATCTAACTTAATTGCCATGTATGGGAATTGAAGAAAAAGGAAGCAATGTATATAGAGAAGAATGAAGGAATGAATGAGAGAGAAAGAGGGAGAGATCTGATTGCCCTTTAATGAATGACTTCCATAGGATATTATTAGTAAATTTCCCTCTTTTTTCTCCCTTTAGTTAACTTAGGTTTTTTACTTTTTTGCTACAAGGATAAGTAATCTATATTTGATACCTTCTTCAAAAAGGGGTTTGGGATTGACAGCCGCAAAATCATCATCCTAATGTATCCCTTACATAGGTCTATCAATATGCAATCTTAATACACCCACCATCACCATTAAGTCTAAAAGTGATGGAAAAACACCAAGAAAATTCCCCCAAGACAGAGGGGAGGGGACATGCGGAAGGAAAGTATTTATACTAATTGAGATAATCTTCTTATAGTGTGGAAAAGAAAGACAATTTCAGCTAATAATGTTAACAAAAAAAAAGGAAAGAAAATATCTAAAAGTCTGACTTTGAAGTCATTAAAAATAAACTATTTTAAGAAACATGTTTCACTGTCTACTTATATTGGAATAGAATGAATTTTAAGAAATGTACTTCACTGGCTACTTACATTGGGATAGAATGAATATATCTGTTTGGTGACCTCTAACATTCAAATGCATTTTAGCACTATACATTGATTGAGCACTTACCAAGTGCCAGGTCTGGAAAAACCATTGCTGATACAAAGATGAAAGATTCATATTCTTAAAAAGCTCAGGTTAATCTGGGATATTAATATGGTACATAAACCTATAATCCCAGCAACATGGGAGGCTGTGGCAGAAGGATTGTGAGTTTGAGGCCAGCCTGGCCTACAGAGCAAGACCTTGTCACACACACACACATACACACACACACACACACAGTCAGATCAGTATTATGACAAGATTAGAGATTAAGCCTCAGAATGAAATTCCCTTTACTTGAGTAGTGTCACATTTTAGGAAAGAAAGGTTTGATGGGCCAGAAGTGATATAATGGTTGCATAATGGAAAAAGCCAATGCTAATTACTCTGTACCCCAAAATCATTTACTAATAAAGGGAGGGGAAAATTACATTTGTTAACAAGATGCTCATAATATCATATGTAATACAGCAACTTTCAAACTATTATTATGTTATTAAATTTGGGGCATGTAGATAAAAAAAGAAAAGAAAAGTGTGACAGATTCCTCCAGATGGGACATGACCATCCACATCCTGAAATGGAGCAGCCATGATGACCAGGGAGACCTTGCCTATAGTCATGTCAACAAAATAAGCTTAGCTATCTAGCTGTGATTGGGCTATAAATGTAAAGGGCCAATTGATATTCACCACTACACAGGAGGCAACCAACTGATAATGCAGGGAGTGGGGAGCTTCCTCAGAAGGACTCACCCCAGTTATGTGACTGCCTGTAAAAGCTGCCCATGTGTCACTCACAGTCCTGTGAACAACCTTGATGGAATGCTTTCTCTGTTCTGTCTATACTCTCTGTCTGGGGTGAATAGATGTTTTCTTTATCTGTCCAGGGAAAATAGTTAAAACAACAAAAGCTATTAGCCAGGTACAAGAGAAACTTTACAACCAGTTACTGAAACATTGGAGCAGTAAAAAAGTACTTTTTATCTCCTTCCTTCCTTCCTTCCTTCTTCTTTCCTTTCCTTCCTTTCTTATCTTTCTTTCTTTCTTTCTTTTCTTCTCTTTCCTTCTTTCTTTTTACGGTACTTGGAAATTGAACCCAGGTTCTTGCATATGCTTTGCAAGTGCTCTACCACTGGGCTACACTCTAAGCCCATTTCTAAATTTTTATTTTTTATTATTATTTTTTTTAAGACAGATTCTCACTGAATTATACAGGCTGTCTCTGGCCTCAAACTTATAAGCCTCCTGCCTCCACCTCCTGAGTCACTGGGATTATAGTCATGAACCACCATGCATGGCATAAGAAAATGTTTTATTTAAAGGAGAATGGAAATTCTTTGAAAACTGAGCCAGTTTGAAATGAAGATGATGAATTGCACTCTAAACATAATTGCCAAAGTCTATCTAGACAAAAGTGAAAAGGATCCAACATCAAACATCAACAGGAAAGTATCCTGAGTCATAATTATGAGCAACACATTTCTTAGAAGTATTACTTCCAAGCATGGTCTGCCCAGACTCCTCCTGAGATGATTGTGTAGGCTCAGGAGGTACCACTCAGGAGATTACCCTTAGAACCTAAACTCTCCATGGCAGCTGTTCCTTCCCAATTTACAACTGGAGCTCACAGTCTAGCCATCATCATCTACCTCCCTTAATTCCACTAGAATTCCATCTCAATTTCCTTGGATTAGTGTGGTTGCCAGCTACCAACATGGCTCCCAAAGATCATTGATTCTTGGTATTTACACACTTGGTAATACTGTACCTAGTGAGTGCAGCCAAGCTATGAAACAAAAAAGGACAATGCAGAAATCTCTGTCTTGTGAAGTTACAAAAGACACTAAGGTTTTCACTTTAGGCATTCTCTTCATTCTCTGGGAAAGAAATATTCTAGTGGGAAACCAGCCACCACCTTGTGAGGACACTCAAGTAGTCCATGGAGAGGCACACAGAGAGAGGAACTGAGGTCTCTACTGACATCAAGTATAATGTAAATGAACTATCTCAAAAGGGAACCTTCTAACTCTAGTCAAGTCTTTAGAGGACTGTTGCCCTGGATAACATTGTTTTTTCCTTTTGGTGCTAGAGCTCAAACCTAGTGCCTTGTGTGTGCTAAAGAAGTGTTCTACTACTGAGAAACATCCTTGTCCTACATCTTTACTATACCTTCATGGGAAATTTCAAGACAGAATTATTCACCTCAGCACTGAATTTATGACCAACAGCAATTGTGTGAGATATTTACCATTGTTTTTAGTAGCTAAATTCTGAAATGGCCTGCAGCTATACCACTGTGGCATCCAATCCCGTCAGATCTTGGAAGCTAAGCAGGGTTGGGCCTGGTTAGTACTTGGATAGGAGACTGCCTGGGAATACCAGGTGCTGTAGGCTTGGGAGAAGGACCCAGCAACCCACTCCAAAAAAACAATTGCCCATCGAAAACCCTATGAATAGCAGAGAAGCAGTAACAATAATGTTTCGCCTGTTAATATGTAGGGTTGCTATAAATTGGACACTGACACAATGGTACTTGACAACAACAACAACAAGTCCTGAAATGAATTATTATGTAGCAAGAGATAACTAACAAAGGCACTGGATCCCTGGAAGTGGAGCACTACCATACCAAAACCTATAATGTGCCAGGCATGGTGGCACATGACTCTTAATTCCAGCATCTTTGGAGGTATAAAGAGCAGAGAAACACTGACAATAGTGTTTCACCTCTTGTACACAGCATCACTATGAGTTGGATACCTACTCGATGGCACCTAACAACAACAACAAGGAGGTAGAAGCAAGAGGATCCATGAGTTCAAGGCCAGAGACAGCTTGGATAACTTAGTGAGAGCCTGATTCACAATGAAAAATAAATAAATAGACTAAGGGTGCAGCTCAGTAGCAGAGATCCCTGGGTTCAACCCCTAGAACCACAAAACACAAAAACCTAAACTACAGAGTGGAAGTGGCTTTGGGATGAGGAAATGAGTGGAAGGTAGAAAGACTTCCTGGAGAGTGTTAGTGAAAGCATTAGCAGGCCTTGAGCAAACTGACAGTAGAAGGCTGAGATCCTTTAAGGAGACTGCCAAGGAGAGTCACAGCAAAATGAGAAAATGGCTACTGGAAACCCAGGGAAAGGGGATCCGTCCTTATGTAGTGGCAGAATACTTAGCAACAACAAGGCATGCTTCCTCACATCTTTAATCAGAGCAACTTGGTGGAGGTGGAGGCAAGAGGATCATGAACTCAAGGCCAGAGGCAGCCTGTGTAATTTAGTGAGACCCTGACTCAAGATAAAAGATAGAAATGCGCTGAGGGGTGCACCCCAGTGATAGAGCCCTTGCAAAGTATGTGCAAGGCCCTAGGTTTAACCTCCAAGGACAGAGAGTGAGACAGAAACAGAGACAGAGACAGAGACAGAGAATATGAACTTAGAAAGACTATCTCCTTCAATAATGTAGAAGTGGAAACTATACTTAATGCACTGGGTGATTTTGAACAGAAGAATCTATTACATAAGCATCCAGTGTTTTTCCTATAATTGCACATTGTGTATGAGGGCAGAGGGTTATTGTTCCCTTAAGAAGAAAGTGTTTAGAGGCAGGAGAAGTATATCAAGGAGGTGCACTTACAGAGCTATTCCCAAGGAGTCTCATTCCCAAGTGTACCTGATTCAGATAGATGCTGGATGGTGAGCTGGTGCTGTAATAGGGCAAGATTTTCTGGGAGTCATGAGGGGAGGTGAAAGTATTCTGTATGTGGTAAGACTGGCCAGAGAGCACCCTGGGGGAGCCTAATCATCCCCACCTTCTGGCATTCCTGTCCTCGTGTTCTCCTCTCCCATACTAAATAAGGTGCACCACTGAAACCCACAGGCTATCATACAAATGATGGTGGATGACTTCCAGGGCTACCACAGAGATATTGTGTAATCCTCCTTGCTCTCTCCAAAATGGCAGAAGCCAGGCAGGGTGCAATGATGACTCTCCTCAACCCCTGAACAGGAACTGGGGTCTCCCTCCCATAAGCGGAAACTCATGAATGAACCATTGTGGAAGGGATCCTCCAGCCTGTCAAGTCATCAGAGGCCCACCACCTCGTGGGAGAACCTGCTTCAGAACTACTCCCTTCAGAGCCACCTCTGGGTTGCTCACCTCTAGCCACTAGAATAATAAATGTTAATTGTTTTAAATTGCTAAATGCTAAAGTGAGTGCTATAAGAATCTGGTTTTAAGTTTCATATCATCTTAGTCCTTTATTTCTCTCTCCCCACCAAAGATACTATAATAAAAATGCTTTTAGAAATTGCCAGGCACTGGGGTGCACATCTGTAATCCCAGCCACTTGGGAGGTAGAGGCAGGAGAATTGCAATTTCAAGGTCAGAGGCACCCTGTATAACTTGGCAAGACCCAGATTCAAAATAAGAAAATTAAAAATGGGCTAGGGGTGCAGCCCAGTGGTAAAGTACTTGCAAAGTATGGTGAGGCCCTGGGATCAAAGCTCAAGTACCACAAAAAAATTGAATATATAAATACACATATTTTTATAAATCATTCCTCATATAATACTGGGACAAATGATTTTTCTGTTCCTGTGATCACAACTAAATATTTTTCTGCTCATCTTTGTCTAGGTAAACTCTATGGAGGAACTTGTAAGTGATCAAACAGGAATGACCACCAGAGCACCTGTGGAACTCTCCCTAATCATGTAGAGAGTGGAAACTAACAACGCATCTCCATCAGTGCCAATCAGTGGACAAAATGAGATTCTATTTAAGAAAACAATGTTTCTAGATTACATTGCCCAGAAAGAACATCAGGTTCAGTCTAAGAATTGTCAAGTTCAATGAAAGATGTGGCACCAGAATAGCAGCAGTCACAATGAGAACGAGGCCAGGCTCTCCTAGCCAGGAGGAAGGTAGCTGTGTTGTCCATTTGTTCCAACACTGATGGCCTATTCTACCCAGGGTCCTAGATTCTCTGTTTCATTTGTGGGCTTAACTCTCACATCATAACTTGTCTTCCAGTTTAGGCTGGAGACCACAAACTCTCTAGGGAAAAGTCCAGAGTTGGCAAATGAAGCAGCGTTTCTGACATTGAGCCCCTTGAAGACTTGGCTAAATAGGTCAACCCATGGATCCTGCTCATGTTAGACTTTCATCACTGCAACAATACCTGAGAAAAATCAACTTAAAAATAGGAAATCTTTATTTTGGCTCACAGTTTTAGAGGTTTCAGTCTATGGTTCAGTTGCTCCATTGTTATGGGCTTGTATGAGGTAGAACATCATGGTGGCAGGAGCAGGTGATAGAAGAGGCTGCTCACCTCATGGCAGCCAGGAAGCAGGGCACAAGAGAAGGGGCCTGCAACAAGACACATCTTTCCAGAGCACACCTCCAGTGTCTTACTTCTTCTACCTAGGCCCCACCTCCTATTTTCCACCATCTCCCAATAATGCCATCGTATTATAAACCCACTGAGGGATTAACCCTTAGATTAAGTCAGAGCCCTCAGGGGCCAGTCACTTCCCAAAAGCCCATGAGGTGGCATCCAAGCCCCCTAAAGATGAGCCTATGAGGGATATTTCATATTCAAACCACAACATCACTAGACATATACTGAAAATGCAATATGATCAAAAAAGAATGTGGCTGGGTGCAGTGGTGCAGGCCTGTAATCCCAGTGGCTCGGGAGGCAGAGGCGGGAGGATCGTAAATTTGAGACCAGAGGCAGTCTGCGTAATTTAGCGAGACCCTGTCTCAAAAAGTTAAAAAAAAGGGGGGGGGGGCTAGGGGCGCAGCTCAGTGATCCAGCACTTGCAAAGCATGCAGGCGCGAGGCCCTGGGTTCAACCCTCAGTACCACAAAGAAAAAAAAATGTGATTCAAGGTGCTTATGGAATAATAAAATCAGCAAAATGCTATTTCTCTTTAGCACCTTCATATCACTAAAAGACGGAATGGCATTCACACCCAGTCCTGTGACTATTTGATGTCTGCTCCCATTTGATGGTAGAGTGATGACACTGGTGGATATTTTAATGGGGGTTATTTGCAATACTTGAATTAGACTGAGATGAACTTCCCAAGACTTTGAGAGGCTGCACACAAACTTTTCTGCTACCTCCTCATGATATTCAAGCTATGCTTGACCAGATGGCACTTATTGGGACCTTGGGGTATGGCTTGACCTTGTGTCTTCCTCCTATCAGCTGCTTATTTTTTAAACACAAGAGCCCCAAGTGTTTTGATCGTCCTTCTTTCCCTCTGTCTTTAAAATGTTTGGGCAAGAGTTGTCTCAGCTATGTTTATTTTTGCTGTATTCCATTTCTATTTCAACTCCTATTCTTTCAACTCATTTACTCCCTTTTTGTTTCATTTATAATCCAAACATTAACCAAGTTGATTATTTTCTTCTTTTTATGACTATGTCAATTAATAGCATAAAAAGATTATCAGCACCTGGACATCAACATTTAATGTGATAAGCTGTTAAGTATTTGGATTTTCTCTTCATATCCTTAAATATTTTTAAGACTGAGTTTCCTCAACTGAAACAGAGGAATCTTTGATCATTTCTTGACAGACTTTCCATTAGACTGTTTGACTGAGTTAATATTAACAACTCTATTTTACTATATACTTTCATATATGTGGAGTAGGTCAGCCACTTAGAGTTCAGTGAGCTTTTTCATGTTGGACTTTTCAATAATGTTGTTGGTAGGGGTCATCAGGTTGGGTCCAACTCAGTGTCCCTATGTACAACAGAACAAAACACTCTCCGACACTGTGACATGCTTGACACTATCATCAGTGCTTCTCTGCTATTTGTAGGGTTTTCAATGGTGAATTGTTTGGGGAGTGGTTTGCCAGGTCTTTCTCCCAAGCCTGCAGCACCTGGTAGAATCTCCTATCCAAGGTCTAACCTGGCCAACCCCGCTTGGCTTCAGAGATCAGGTGGGCCATCGCCAGGCTGCTATGGTTACAGACTTTCAATATTAGAACCTGAAATACATTAAAATAGAAAGAGTGCATTTATGTAATTAGCATATTAGATAACACAATAAATGAAGAACTTATTATAGAAAATATTCCACTTATACGTAGCCTAGGTATCAAAGGCTCCATTTCATGTTATTTAACATAACAAATGCTAATGATTTCTTCCTTAAGAATGAATAGAATATCACTTAAATTGACATGTCAAGATCCTGTTTCATAAAGTACAGTAGTCCCATGTATTTTAAAACAAGTAACGGTGTTACCAGGGAGATGCAGGGAGCGTGGGTCTGGGAATCCAGCAGCAAAACCTCACTCCTTTTGTTTGACATATAAATAAATTTATACCTGACACAGAAGTTTCAGTAGAGAGTATAGATAAGGTTATTAGAAGATACACCTTTAAGGAATAATTACAGGGAAACTGAGGCACCTGGAGACGCTTACATAAACCTGTAAAGAAACTTGGAAAAAATCTCAGTTCTTTGCATGATTCGGCATAAGGGGTTTTCTATTCCCAGGAGATGGGAGAAGGCCCTGGCAATCCACTCCCAAGGCAATCCCAAAACAGTCATTGAAAACCCTATGAGGGTCGCTATGAGTCGGATACAGACTCGATGGCACCTAACAACAACAACAATTCCCAGGAGAAGGTAAAGAAGCAGAGAGAACAGGAGAGTTAAGCAGCCTTCTAGAGGGAAAAGTACCTTGGATAGACAGAGAAGACGCAGCCCTGGAGGAGGGGCACCTTGCCTGGGGCTGCCCCCGTGAAGAGGAGGCACACACATGACTGCCCAGGAGGAGAAGGAGAGCGGAGGGCAAGGAGTGGGGAGAGAAGAGTAGAAGAAGAGAGAACAGGTATGTGTCCCTTCTGGTTTTACTTAAACTAGGGCATGCCCAGTGTGATGTCAGCCTGGGGTGGCCAGCTCTCGTCCCACTGTGTGACAGGAGGCTGGAGCTGGGGACCCAAGGTCCACCCAGAAAATCCCCTTGTTGTAGATTAGGGTGTGTGGAGTCTGGGATCTTTGTTTTGTAAAATGGTTGTGGGGCCCCCTGGAAAATGTCTTTCCAATGTCCTTTAGAGATTTGTCTTCCACATGGATTCATTTATCATGGCCACATGGTAGAAGTCAATTTCCATCCCCCTTTCCTCCATGTTGCCTGCTATGGTTATCTCACTACCTTACAATGGGTTTTATGGAAGCAGACGCTGAGACAAAATCTGTGGTGCAAGTTGTTTATTGAGGATCAACACCTGTGAATGGAAGGGAGGAAGGTGTATTGGGCAGAGGGAGGAATGATGCCGGCCTGATGGAGCACTGGCCAACCTACTGGGGAGCTCTGGGACCAGTACTCTCAGCAACAGTGGGACATGAGGGCAGGCCCTTTATATCTACTACTCACTCAGCCACGAAATAGGCAGCTCATGAGAAAGTGAGGTGTCTCTTTGCAGGTGTGGTAGAATCTGAAGGAGCAGGCAGCTGAAAACAGTCTGCTCTCACATTCCCTGCACCTGGACAGCAAGTCCTTCCTTGAAAAGGGATCTGGAAAAGGAATCTGGGTGTCCGGGTGGTGCTTCTACATGTCTGTCTTTATTGGATTTTTGAAATTATATTTTAGAGCCCTAGCCTTCTGCAAGATATAACTGGAAGTGTCTTGAATTTATTTGTCCATGGGATGCCTATTCACATTTGCCTATCATAGCAGGCAGATGACAATAAATGAGCATATTAATGTCTCTTGTTGTTGTTGTTGTTAGGTGCCGTCGAGTGGGTATTCAACTCATAGTGACACTACATACAACAGGCGAAACACTATTGTCAGTGCTTCTCTGCTGTTCATAGGGTTTTCAATGGCAGATTGATTTTTGAGAGTGGATTGACGGGTCCTACTCCCAAGCCTACAGTATCTGGGGTTCCCAGGCAGTCTCCCATCCAAGTACTAACCAGACCCGACCCTGCTTAGCTTCTGAGATCTGACAGGATCAGATGCCACAGGGCTACAGCTGTAGGCATTAATTCTCTGAGAATCAGTTATCAAACCTGTTTAACTTTATTTAACCCAATGGTTACCCGAACCATGGAACACTTTTTGGGAAACTAGTGACATTTCTTGGAACAGTAAAACAAAAAAATTCTATCCATCATGATGAACTAAGTATATAGGCTTCTGGGGAATAGAAACTTCACTTCTTTTTGACAACAGGAACCATTCTTACTTAGAAAAAAAGGTCAACCTTGGACTAATATATTCTTTAAATTTCTAAAAGAAAATATGACTTGTGGGGCATTGCCCTGCTGCTGGACTCGCTCCGGCTGTGAGCAGGGACCAGCAGCCAAAGACCCGTCTTCTGGTGAGGGGGAGCTGGGCACCCAGGAGCCACACCACCCGGAAAGGAGGCTTATGCCCACAGCTGCTCTGAGAAGCCTTGAAAAAGGCAGGCTCAGAGGCTTATGCCCATGGCTGTTCTGAGAAGCCTTGAAAAAGGCAGGCTCAGAGGCTTCTGCCAATGGCTGCTCTGAGAAGCCTTGAAAAAGGCAGGCTCAGAGGCTTCTGCCCAGGGTGGCTCCTTGCTTCCTTTCTTCCCAATGAAGAGGCCGACTCCAAGTGCTCAGCTCCAACAGCTCTTTATTTCTTCCTTGTCTGTCCTGGTCGATGGAATGGACCCAGACTGCTCCATGTATCGCTCTTATATATTCTTCTGGGGCTTGCTGGGGACCAATCAGAGGCAGTTACCTCATAAGGGTTTCAGCCAATCAGAGGGGATATTCAAATTTGGTTTTGTAGAAGTAGCCAATCAGGGGTGGTTCCAGAACGGTCCAATCAGGAGCCGTTCTGGCGTTTGGAAACAGCCAATCAGTGTCAAGAGGCCGGAGGCAAGAGAATAGATGCCAGAGCCATCTTGGGGAGCTCGATGACCCTGAGTTCCAGGATGTAGGGCAAAGGTGACTGCCTGGGGGAACAAGCCTCAGTCCTCCAAGGGAGCCTAGATAGGGCTGGGGCAAACTGCCTCTCTAGGCAGTGCCCTACAATGACTCATATTTTCTCTTATTGTAATTGCCTTTAAGTAAAGTGATAGTAAAACAGAACAAGTTGGTTAATAACCTCTTCCTATAACTAA
>VMDO01039359.1:0-12736 GCA_007922755.1 Pedetes capensis
GTCTAGCCAGTCTGTGCTACACTTTTCTGGGAGCTGATTTTGTTTACTGTACTCAAATAATAGAAAGTTATTTCTTTAAATTGGTCTAGAATATTTAGATTTTTTACTAATTAAGACTGATTTTTGATCAATTCACATGATTATAAACTTAGGACTATTTCATTAAAACAGCCAGGAACATTATTTTCAGTCTTTGAAAACTGGAGAACAATGAATATGCAAAGGAACTAAAAGGATTGAATGTAAATACGAAAACTAGTGCCCTTAAGCTATAATCAATCCATTTTTAGTTAGTACTAATATGTATGTCAGGTTTACTTCTTGTGCCTTATGTATATAATCAAGAGTTGGTGGTGTGTATTTAAATTCTGTAAGATGTTTATAATGACACAAACTTCTTATATTAATCAATCCACACAACAATCTTGAATTTAGACAATGTCATTTTAAATTCTTTGAGGCAGAATGGAAAAGAAATTAAGAGTTTTATTGAAAGCAACAAAGGAAAGCAACATATGATTCCCAGCACTACACTAACAACAAATAAAATTTTCCCTCTAGAAAACAATCAACTGAATTCTTTGTTTTGTATATTGGTAGAAATACAGTGGCAAACTAAATTAAAATGGTAGGTATAGGAAATATACACAACAGTATTTTAAATGAGTATACAAAATTATAAATTTGAAATAGAATCAAACTTTGAGACATGCATTATTTCCTTTCACACAGCTATCTTCTCAAGTTAAAATTACTGAATAAAGATGTATGGAAGATACATTTCCATCCTTTCATTTTGCATCTTTGTGAAGTGAGATTCTTGCAGCATACTGTTAGATCTTTTTATTTCTAAATCTACTCAGCCAATCTATTTCTTAATTATAGAAGTCAGTTCATTTATACTCAAGGTTATTATTGATAAACATTTATTCTTATTTTGTTCCCTGATTTTCTTCTACTTATTTTAAGTGCCTTTTGTTCCTTTCTTCCTCTTTTGTTCATCTTTGTGGTTTTGGTTAGCTGTATAGATAATACTTGATTCTTTTTTCTTCCTCTTTTGTGAACTGCCTCTGCAGTTTTATTCTTTTACATGTTTTCATGATGATGGCTGTCTTCCTTTTGCTTCTGGATGTACAACTCCCTTAAGCATCTTTATTTGCTTGTCGTAAAAGGTCTTTATTTCTCCATCATTTCTGAGGACATCCTTGTTCATTTGTGATCAGCAGTTATTTTCTTTCAGAACTTGAAATTCATCTTATAGGTGGTTAAAAAAAATGAACAAAAATTCAAATCTTAACTATCAAAACTTTAGAAAACAAAATGACAGAAATACATATTTCTTATAAAAACAAACATAGTGTAATAATTATACAACTTCAGAACAAATTTGAGACCAAATATTGTCATATAAAGAAATATGAATAAGCTGACTCATCTAGTAAAGGACAAAGGTGCACAAAGCAAGATCAACAGTATACGGTATAAAACAAAGTGATTCAACAAGACTGAAAATAAAGAGATGGACAACAGACATCAGACAAATGAAAGCAATAAGAAAGCAGGGGTGGTGATCGTGATAGCAGGCAAAGGAGAAGTCGAGACAAAAAGTCTAAATGTTACATAAAAAGTCCCCTTTTAATGCTAAAATCTTTAATATGGAAAAGACATAACACTTGAAAATATATACACCAAATAACACTGTATCATTATGAAGCAAAAACTATAGGAGATACAGAAAGACAAAGACAGAAAATGCACTAATAATGAGAGACACTAACACACTACTCAGTGTAAGAAAAAACAAGTGAACAAAAAATGAATATGTACAATGAAAACCTAAATAATTTCATATCCTGATAACAGACTGTATACCTTCTCAAGTACATAGAGATCACTCACAAAACTTGACCATATATGAAATCTCATAGTTCTACAAAGTAGAAGTACTAACCCCAAACAACTTTGATCATGAAAGACTGTTAGAAATTAATAACTTAAACAAAATGATTTTCTATTGAAATGAATAAACTTTAAATGACCCTTGGTTGAAATGATAAATACAACCTGCAAGTACAAATTTCTAAAAATAATAAGTAAAGTATTTTCTATCAAGATCTATAGGGCATATTTAAAAGAATAATCAGAAAAAAAATCCACCAATAACGCAATAAGAATGAAATAAATTCCCAAATTAAGAAAAGCATAAATGAGTTGACTAAGTTCTCAGAACTGTCACTAATAATCCCAATTCTGGAAAGAAGCACACTCAGGCTCCAGATCCTGCTTATAGGTGGTTAAAAAAAATGAACAAAAATTCAAATCTTGAACAACAAAACTTTAGAAAACAAAATGACAAAAATACATATTTCATATAAAAACAAACATAGAAAGTGTAATAATTATACAACTTCAGAACAAATTTGAACAGCACACTCAGATCCTGTTAGTGATCTCTATGTACTTGAGAAGGTATACATTTCTTCTTATTTGCCACTTCTTATTGAGAAAATAATGAAAATGTCTGGAGATGTATGGGAACTATGAAAATATAAAAAATGAGGCTGACTTTTTGAAATGAATATTCTAGTGCTACAAATTAAATTGGAAAATAATTCAAATCTGACAGGTCTTCCTTAATAGATGATGTAAACTCTTACACAAAATATTTAGTATCTCAGAAAAACATCAAAGAGATCACCAATTCAAACAAAACAAAAAACCATTTCAACCACACCTCTGCTATCCATAATCTCTCACGATTGCCTCACGCTACAAATAAGTTGATAGAATATGAAACACCCAGGCCTCAAACTACAGCACTCACTACAAAACAAGCTGGTTCAAGATAAATGTGAAGAAAGTGGAACAGTATCATTCTGACAGAATGCACCAGCCTGAAGCATAAGCCTAAATGAACTGGAACAATCATATTAAGGTACAAAGAACACTAACTAGAAGAAAATTCATAGAAAAGAAAAACTTTTATAAATTGATTAATAAGAAACCTGATGAAAATGTGAATGAAATAAAACTTCTAGGGAAAAAATATTTAAAAAAAGAATTAGGAAGATCATTGACCTATAAATATGAGCAAGATCTCTATAAAGTTAATAAATAAATTAGGAATAGTGAAGAACAGAACAAGCATGACTGAAGAATCAAATCGAACCTATATTCATTTATTAAGGTAACACCAAATGTGAATTTGAATAAAACCAAAGGAATGTATAGTTATGGAAAAGTAAATATGTAGATAAATATAAGAAAACTATTTTTCTTATTTAAAAATTTCTTTAAAATAGGATGTTTAAATGAAAACTAATAATATATTATATGGGTTATAAGAGATTTAAAGCCTGCAGGCATACCACTATGGCCTTGGATCCCATCAGATCTCGGAAGCTAAGCAGGGTCAGCACTGGTTAGTAATTGGATGGGAGACCACCTGGGAACACCAGGTGCTGTAGGCTTGGGAGAAGGACCCAGCAACCCACTCCCAAAAATCAATCAGCCATTGAAAACTCTATGAATAGCAGAGAAGCACAATGGTATTTCGTCTGTTGTACATAGGGTTGCTAGGAGTTAGACACCTACTCGAGGGCACCTGAATACAACAACAAGAAGAGATATGAAAGTAAAATGCAGGACAATAAAGGATAAAAGGGGAGAAGTAGAAGAATAAGATTTTAAGGTTCCCAAAATATGCATAATGTGGTATGTTTCAGTGGAGAGGCTCTGTATTTATACAGTGTATCAAGTCTTTACAAAGGTATACACTGTCAAATGGCTAAATAATTTCTGTTATCATCTGAAATATTATTTTTGTGGCAAGAATACTTAAAATCTACTCTTAGCAATTTTCAAGTATACAAATTATCAACTACAGTCACTATGTATTACAATGGATCTCTTGAACTCACTCCTTTTATGTAAGCAAAATTTTCAATCTTTTAATCAACATCTCTCCAATCCCCACCCCTCCACGACTCCTGACACTGGTTATTACCAAGCTATTCTTCCACTTCTATTAAGTTTGTATTTTTCAGATTTGACACATATGAGATCATATGGTATTTGTCTTTCTGCACCTGGCTTATTTCACTTAATATAATGTCCTCCAAATTCAACCATGTTGTCGCAAATAATAGGATTTCCTTCTTCGTTAAGGCCAAATACTCCATGTTATGTATGTACCTGTTATCCATTCATCCAGCAATGGACACTTGGGTTGATTCTGTAGTTTTGCTACTATGAATTCTCCAATCAACATGGGAGTGGTAGAATTTTATTTCTATTTCCTCTCGCTATATGCCCTGGAGTGGGATTGCTAGATCACATGGGAGTTCTATTTTTACCTTTTTGAGAAATCTCTATACTGTTTTCCATAATGGCTGTACTAACTTATATTCCTATCAACAGTGTGCAAGCCTTTTCTCCACAATCTCACTTATATTTGGTCTTACTGATAAGAGCCATTTTTACAAGTGGGTATGATATCTCATTGTGGTTTTAATTTACATTTTCTAGATGTTTAGTGATGCTGAGTACATTTTCATGCTGCATATTTAAATCTTCTGAGAAATATCCATGTATGTCAATGGCTACTTTTTCAATCAGATTTGCTTTATTGCTATCAAGTTATCTGAGTTCTTTATATATTTTGGATGTCAACCTCATTGGATATATGTCAACAGCCATACCATCCTAGCATCCAATCCTGTGAAAGCTAAATAGGGTTGGGGCTGATTAGTCTTTGGATTGGAGGCCATGAGGGGATATCAGGTGTGGCAGGCTTGGAAGAAGGATCCAGCAGACCACTTCTGAAACAATCAGCCATCAAAAACACTAAGAATATGAGAGAAGCACTGACATAGTGCTAGGCATGGCACAGCTATGGGGACTGTTTCATTCTGTGGTATATTGGTTCCAATGAGTTGAATCTGGCGCCAGGCACCTAACAAAAACAACCACAATTAGATATATGGCTTGAAAATATTTTCTCCCAACCCACAGGATGTGTCCTCATTCTGCTGATATTTTCCTTTGCTGTAGAGATTTTTTTGTTGGTGTAATTTCATATTTTAAATTTGCTTTGTTGCCTGGACTTTGGAGTCTTATAAAGAAAACTACTGCCTAAGGCTTCTTGGGAGGCTGAGGTAGGAGGATCGCAAGTCTGATGCTGCAGGCAGCATGCACAGTAAGACCCTGTCTCAAAACTTAAAAATTAAAAAAGGGCATGTGGGTGGGGATCAGTAGTCGAGCACTTGCCTAGCAGGCATGAGGCCCTGGGTTCAACCCCTAGTACTGTCTAGAAAAAAAAGAAAAGGATAGAACAAAAAACATTTCTTTTTTAACATACTAATGAAATAATGAGATGCTGACATAAAAAACAAATATGTAGGGTTGTAAGTTACTCTGGAGTATGCCTCACTCTGATTCTAGCTGTTCAACATTTCATGACAAAATGTCAAGGTTCAGCTTCCAAAAACACAACATTTTTTTAAAACATTACCATGAGGGTATTTTCCACATTAAGAAAAAGCAGGCATACCCTCACATCACAGCCACATTTTGCATGCACAAGGTGTTCTCTAGACACAAAGTGTTGAGAACAATAATTACAAACCATCAGGTAGGGGATAACAGAATGTCCTCCTGATATGTCAAATATTCTCATTATTTAATATTTGTGATGATCTATATAACCCCTAAACAATGTTTTGGCTACAAATTTTAACATAAACCTCAAACAACTATAAACTGTGTTATTTATAACAATTACTTTTAAAATCACCAAAATTCAAAGACCATTTTAAAATCCAGAATCACAAATTTGAATAATGAATGTCATACTTTCATTATCCTTTAACTCTATAAGACTTTTGAGATATTCCTTTTTCTTTAACAAAGAGAATACATAGTGATATTATATGCCACGGGTAGAAAACTAAGAGGTTTTCCATAAAATTCTAGAAAAGGAATTTCAGTTATTACTGAATATATCAAGTCTTATTCTAAAAAGTAGAAAAGAAGGCAGGGAACCACTTTGAAGCAGACCCACTTGTCTCTGCACCTCTGCTAGGCTTCCTAGCTACCCTTTCAGAAAAACCCTTTTCTAGATTAACTGACTAAATTAGAATACCAAGAAGTAGCTGCAGAACAGGAATGTGAACAGGTCACCCGACACATCAGCTCTAACTACATGGTCACTAAAATGAAGTCCCCAGAATGAGGTGAGGAAGAAAATATCAGGATCAAGAGCACACAGCTGTCAGAGATCCAGAGCCATCTGCTGCTGTTACTTTCTCCCTTCGACCTGGCAGATGCTCAGTTGTTCAGTCAGATGCAGGAGAAATAAAACTGAATGGGATATGCAGAAGAAACTGAAATGAGACATATACTTCAACACTTTTTACTCTTGGTGAAGTCATATGGTTTCCACCACTGAGCAAACTGCAGCGCTTTCTTCCTCTGATCCTCAAAGCTCTCTCGGATCCCTTTTCTCCAAAGTCTTGGTTCTAGATCCAGCATTCCACCAATGACTTCCTTTCAAGGAATGAGAAAAATACAAACACACACGTGCATAAATAATAATGAAATATTCTGTTATTAAATATAACATTAAGTAGTTCTCTATGATAATGTTCAAATACTGCACAAATATTAGTTTCAAGTACAAATCTTGTTTCCAATTAATTGTAACTGTGCAAACCCTGTGCTTCCGGAGAGGGCTGTGTCTCCTCTCGGGCAATCTGTCCACTTTGCTGCACATCAGCCTAACTAGCAGATGGTCACAAAGGGGTAGAAGAAAAAGGAAACTTCAATTAATTTAGTAGCTGCTCTGGTAAAGAGTTGGGAGAAAAGTTAACTTGTGGCAATTAACTCTGTTGCTCAGTCACAGTTGAAATATCAGGTTAACGTTTTCCCTGCTACAGAGTATATTTATAAACCAGTTTTCTTCTCTACTTGAGATCATTCTTCAGGAAACAAAACCATACTTTAATAATAATCTAAGTTAACCTAGAATTTAAAATTATAAATTACTTTCATTAAAAAGGCACATTTTTAAGCTCTAAAGGAAAGGTTTTTTGGTTCTCTGTTTATTATTCTATAGTATTTCCTTCATGATCTTCCTCCTGTGCTATTGACTGTAGAAATTAACCAAATTTATGCATGTGACTATCCATGTGCAGAAAAGACATGGAGGAGACTTACAATGTTCAGAAGGAAGGCATTACAGTAGCTATGGTAAGTCCAATTGGAAAGCACTGGAGTGTGAAATTCTGCATATTCAGTTGAGCTCCTCTAGACTACACAGTGAGATCTTATTCTAGTAACATCATCTCTGTAAGACATGGGGTCTGCATCCTAATACATAGGTCATCAGGACCTACTGTGCACATGCAAATGCCATATGGTGCACATACACAGATAACTAGTATATAGCTGCCTATTTTCCAAGAACTTATAAAAGAATATGGAGCTACGGTGGGAGCCAGAATACCAGATAGTCTCAAATCTAATCTGCACATGAATCTAATCTCCATTCAGGTTTTGGTGATTCTTTAAATGGAAAAAAATTAGTTCGCAATTCTAATCCACTCCTTTTTTTCAACTGCTCCTTGTCCTTAGGGTGACTGAATAAATATAATGGTGAAATGATGGAGAGCACAAATAACATTTCAGTTACAAGTGATTATGACCAGTGTGATAAATGAGAGGCAAATTGTAAGTAAAACAAATCACTGCATTGTATTGTTTTTGACGTGTACAGTGGTTCCACAATTTTCCCCTAAATCAGCTCTCAACTGTGAATCTAATCTGTATGTGATTCTAATCTGTATCTGATTTTTTAGGCTTCTGTTGTTGTTATTGGCTACCATCAAGTCAGGCCCAACTCATAGCGACCCTGTCTACAACAGATGAAACACTCCCCAACACTGTGCCACGCCCAGCACTATGTCAGCGTTTCTCTGCTATACATAGGGTTTTCAATGTCTGTTTCAGGAGTGGGCTGCTAGGTCCTTCTCCCAACCGATCCCATCAGATCTCAGAAGCTAAGCAGCATCAGGCCTGGTTAGTACTTAGATGGGAGACCGCCTAGGAACACCAGGTGCTGTAGGCTTGGGAGAAGGACTTGGCAGCCCACTCCCAAAAATCAATCTGCCAGCGAATACCCTATGAATAGCAGAGAAGCACTCACAATGGTGTTTCATCTATTGGATGTAGGGTTGCTATGACTCAGATACCATCTCGACAGCCCCTAACAACAAGAACAGCCTAGGGTTTAGCTCAGTTGGTAGTGTGTTGCTCTTCACTCTCTGTGGCCCTGGGTTTGATCTCTAGCACTGCAAAAATGGAAGAAGGACCTGGCAGCCCTTAAAACACTCCTCAAACAATCAGCCATCACAAACCCTTTGAATAGCAGAGGAACACAGCACAGAGTCCTAGAGTGTTTCATTCTGTTGTACATTGGGTTGCTATGAGTTGGACCTGACTTGACAGCATCTAACAACAACGACGACAACAACAACAACAAACAACAACTGCTAAAATAGGGTAGATTAGATTCAGGAATACATAGTAATAAATTACTCAGCTATACAGAGGAACTGCCTCATAAAGTAGAGTAAGATTAAGTGGCAAAGCAGACCATTTAGAAATTCAAAAAGAAGATAAAAACTCTACTTGGTGGATAAATCAGGAAAAGCTTCAAGAAAAAGAGAATCTTTGATCATTAGGAAAGGGAAATAAAAAGGTCAAAAGCGACAGATGGTATTTTGTATAAGACATCACAAGAAATGGCAGGTATAGATTGTCAGAGTTTCCTGACATCAGTCCAACTAAGTAGTATAGTTTAAGAAAAACCAGAAAAAAAAAAAAGAAAAGAAAAAGAAAGAGAGAAGAATAGAAAAAAGAAAGCCTGGCTTCTAAATGGCCCTGAAACTGTCTCTATAAAACACCAAGCATCATCTTCTGTGTACCACCCAGGGTGGATTCTTGCTCTGTTACTGAAGCAGCTGTGAATGAAAAGAGATGATCCCAATAATCTGTTCTTGCTCTCTGACCAACTGCTTGTGTAGCAGATTGAAAAGAGTTCTTGGGTCCACAAACTATTTCTTGAAAAGCAAATTTTGAGGAAATGGCCCAGTGACACAATCCTGACCATGGAAACTCTCCTTTTCATCTTAAAACAGTATCATATAAACCACAATACATATGTAACATCTGGGGGGAAGGGTAATTCTCCCAATTAAATTTAAACAAGTAAAAGAATAGATCACTTACTTCCTTTCCACTGGAATCAAATTTTTTAAAAATCCAGATTTATAGAGTCTTTAATTATAAAGTCCTACGGAGTAACATGGGGCTGGGATTTAGCTCAGTTGGTAGCGTGCTGCTCTGCAGTCTCTGAGGTCCCAAGTTCGATTCCCAGCACCACAAAAATGGGAGAAGGACATGGCAACCCACTCCCGAGGCAATCCCAAAACAATCAGCCATTGAAAACCCTGTAAGGGTCGCTATGAGTCAGACATGACTTGACAACACCTAACAACAACAACAACAACAACAAAAGGAGTAACAAGATTTTTCAGAGTAGGGAAAACAAATTTCTTTCTAGCTTCAAGTTTCTAGTTTCAAGTTCCAGTAATATTGTAACAGTTCTAGGATGCATGTGATTTGGGGTTCTGGTTAACTATTAAAGACAACAGTATAACAAATTCCAAATCCAAACCTCTGGAGCTCAGATTCCTTTTGACACACCCCTGTTCGCTATAAAAGATGATCTTATGCAGGAAATAAGAGCAGGGAGGAAGTGGAGGGGGGAAGAGGGAACCCTGAACAGAGTTCATCAAGGCTCCTGGTACAGAGGCATTGCTACAAGAGATAATGAGCAGAAGGCCAGAGTTATGCAAAATTAAAAGGTCACTTCTGGAGGTATTATTGCCCAGACTTCTTCTGGCTATACTGGCTGCTGCACTAACTTCATTCCAGTACCTGACACTAACTGAGACTCAGCAGACCTTTAATTTAAGGATGATACCTCTGGGAGAGCAATCTTTTTCTGAAACAAAGTACTGGCAATCAAAAGACCCAGACTGTAACATCTGTGGGGAAACTATCAGTGTGAAATGAGTCATAGTCTTCTTGGACTATACCTTGCTTAACTATAAAGAGGTAAGGTGATTTGTCCTCTACTTCAACCATAAATGAAGGTACTCTTTGTTCTGTCACTTAACACATAACCCTCGGAAAATTGTATAATCTCTACAGCTCAGTTTCTCCACCTGTAAACTGGAACTGTAACAATATCTACACAATAGAGTTATCATGAGCATGACGTGAGTGTTTAGAACAGTCCCTGGCACACTGTGAGCTCTTAATAAGTGTTAGCAATTATCACAACTCTCACGGCAAGACTGACTCCAAAATAAAACATTACAGTGATGGCTCATACTGTCAAGAAATATTTGCTTACAAAGTGATATTCCTGCCTCTGTTATATATATTCTGGGGGGGAGGGTTGTTTGTTTTTGTTTCTGTTTTTCTGCAGTGTTGGAGATCAAATCCAGGGCCTTGTGCATAGTAAGCTATATCCTCAACTCCGGGACATTTTTACTGATACCTTCTAGCTTCTCCCTCTGAACACTGCATGGAGTAATACTCACCAACCTCATTATACATTTGGTCAAAGTTTTGATTTCCCTTCAAAAGAAAAGTGATAACCAAATTGAATTGGTTCTCCTATAAAAATTCTGAAATTTTATCAAATTTGTGAGTATACCTTTCCAAAGTAATGCGGGAATTTGTGTTGATCTTCAATGACGTGGGCAAATCCTCCTTGGAGGCCAAAGTCCACAGAGAAGTAAGGTAAGCCTCTTGGTATCTAAACAGACAAATCACACATGAAAGACAGCATGAAATCAGAGCACTACGATCAAACTCATTTCCTGCTCTCTGACATGACAGTAATTAAGTGTCCCTCAAGACAAATGTATACAATGAATTTCCAATTCTAGAAATACTTAGACTCGCCTTGATGGCACCTAACAACAACAGAGACACTTAATAGCTTTCTAAGTAAAAGATTTCATTTTAATAGCCTTTCAGTCAAACAGTTCTTCATTATATCCAGCAATTATAATCAAAACCAATTATTTTCTTGTCCTTGGAGAAAACAGAAAAAAAGGTACTCAAATATTTTTTATGTAACCACAGAATAATTTTCCTAAGGCTACCAAATAAAAAATAAGGATATATTTTCTCATACTTCACTCACAATGCAGAATAAGAAGAGAGGCTTGGCCACAAACTTAGAGCTTTGTTTACAATATCACTAAAATCTTTGCTGTAATATATTTATAAAAGATAAACAACAATCATAATATTTTATTAACTGGCAAGCAATACTTAGCTTATTAACCTTATTTCAAAATATCTGTAGGATTAACTCTCTTTTAACCTTTCCTCCCACCCTTTCTACACACACACACACACACACACACACACACACACAGTACTTTAAGCTATATATGACTGGAAAAGGCCATAGTTTCTTGCTTTGCTTATCAACTAAGTAGATCCTGTGTCCTTACAGGGTTTTTCTCCAACCTCCAACTCTGTTATTAGAAATTACCTAAGGTGCTCAATTTATAGTAACAGTTTTCTCTTCTAATCTCCTCACATAATCGGCATCTCCTCATTTCAGTATTGAACCACATATTGCTACTTAACTATATGAACTGTGTATTATGTCCTCAGAGAGGCACAACTTGGAATGGCATAGTCTCGTATGGTAGAAACAGTGGTCACCTTGAAACTTTACAAAGCAAATAAAATTAGGGCTAAAGAAGAGTTGTTCATTTTAAAGGAAAAGCGTGAATGAGTCTACAAAACAGTATAAAACATAAAATGCAGAAAAGTGGGTTACTACTTTAGAAAAGATTGAGGTTGTCCAAGATTTTGCTTTGCTTGGCTCTATAATCAACACCTGTGGAAGCAGCAGTCAAGAAATCAAAAGACGCATTGCTCTAGGAAAAGCTGTGGCAAAAGATCTCTTTAGAGTATTGAAAACCAAAGATGTCACATTGAAGACGAAGGTGCGTCTGACTCATGCCATGGTATTTTCAGTGGCATCATATGGTTGTGAAAGCTGGACTTTGAACAAGAGAGACAGAAAAAGAACTGATGCTTTTGAATTGTGGTGCTGGAGACGTCTATTGAATATACCATGGACTGCCAAAAGAACCAACAGATCTGTCCTAGAAGAAGTATAACCAGAGTGCTCCTTGGAAGCAAGAATGGCCAGACTGCGTCTTACATATTTTGGACATGTAGTCAGGAGAGAACAATCCCTGGAGAAGGACATCATGTTTGGAAGAGTGGCAGGTCAACGCAAAAGAGGAAAACCCTCCACCAGATGGATTGACACAGTGTCTGCAACAATGGGTTTAAACATAAATAAGATCATTTGCCTGGCGCAGAATTGGCAAGTGTTTCGATCTGCTGTACATAGGGTCGCTATGAGTTGGACTCGACTCGATGGCACCTAACAACAACAACAACTTTATGGCTTTATATTTTCTGTATTTCCACATTTTTAATATAATTATGCATGACCTTGACAATTAGGAAAAAGTAAAGTAAAAAGACAGTGAAAAGACCCTACATACATCCCTGATTCTTACAATTATGTGACCTCAGGCAAATTATTTAACATCTCTGAGTCTCAGGA
>VMDO01039360.1:0-12721 GCA_007922755.1 Pedetes capensis
CCTCCTGACTCTGCCTCCCAAGTTGCTGGGATTACAGGCATGCACCACCACGCCTGGCCCTCGTTGTTATTGTTGTACTGGGGGATTGAACCCAGGACTTCACACATACTCTGCAAGTACTCAGCCACTGAGCTGCACTCCCAGGCCATTTTTATTTTTTTTAATTGAGACAAGATCTTGTTAAATTGTGCAGGCTGCCTCTGGTCTTCAACCTGTGATCCTCCTGCCTCCACCTCTCGTGTTGCTGGGATGACAGGCATGTGCCACCCAGCCCAGTTTATGCAAGTGTTTTTTGGTAGATATACACACCACACTTCCCCCGCCCCCCCAAGATAGAGTCTGTCTGTGTAGCTCAGGCTGACCTCAAGCTCATGATCCTTCAGCCTCAGCCTCCTGAGCGCTGCTGGGATTACAGATGTGTGCTAGTAGGCCTGTCTTGCGCATGTGCTCTTATTTCTGTTGGGTGAACCCATTATTGGATTATAGGTTATTTGTACATTCAGCTTTGGGAGAAACTCCCAGACTGTTGCCTGAGTTCCTTAGGACCTGTTTGTTTCTGTTACTTGCAACGAAAGTACTCTGCGGAAGTGACACCGCGCCTGGCTTCTGATAGGCCCCCAGTGGACTGTGGCGGCTCTCGTTTTGGTAGTGGAGAGTCTGACATGAGGGACAGGGGTTACTGGTATGTAGGAAGGGGACAGGGTGCTGCTGCAAAAGGGGTGAAAGGAGGAAGGGAGAGTTCGAAGACGCCTGGGTATTGGCACGCCATTTTGCCACTCCTGTCTGTCTGGGACAGAGGCCCTTTGCATTGGGTCCTTTGATCCTTTTTTGTGTCAGTTGAGGAGTTTCAGGAGCTGGCCTCTCCTCAGGAAGGGACAAGGGTTTCTGAGGCTCCCAGGATATCTGCTTGACCATCTTCTTGTCTCTCAGCCAGGAAGAGGGTATGGGACGGCTTGAACAAGTCTCGTTCTCTAGCAATGCCAGTTTGAAACTTGTCTCAATTATGCCTGGGGCATGGGCAGAGGCAAGCTGCTTTTGATTTCTGGGATGAGAAAAAAACCACCAGAACTTTTGGATTTTATTTAATTTTTCTTTTCTGTTTCTTTTTCTTTCTTTTCTTTTTTTCTTTTCTTTTTATACTGAGGATCACTTATCCTGGGCAAACACTCTACCACTGACCTACACCCCCAGCCCTGGACTTCTTTAATGCATCTGAGAGAAGACCCACTCGTGCCAGAAAATGATCTCATGTGTGTGCACACATTTATAAAAGAAAATGAAGCTGGGCAGAGTGGCACACGCTTATAATCCCAGTGACTTGGGAGGCTGAGGTTGTTGTTGTTGTTGTTAGGTGCCGTTGAGTCAGATCCGACTCATAGCGACCCTCATAGGGTTTTCAATGGCTGAGTGCTTCGGGATTGTCTTGGGAGTGGATTGCCAGGCCCTTCTCCCATTTTTGCGGTGCTGGGAATAGAACTCAGGACCTCAGAGACTGCAGCGCAGCGCTCTACCCACTGAGCTAAATCCCAGCCCCAGGCTGAGGTTGGAGGATCCCAAATTTGAGGTCAGAGGCCGCCTGTGTACCTCAGTGAGACCCTTTCTCAAGATAAAAAAATGAAAAAGGGGTGGCAGTGCAGCTCAGTGGTGGGGTACTGTCCTAGCATGTGTGAGGCCCTGGGTTCAAAAAGAAAAAGAAAGAGAAAGAAGAAAGAAAGAAGAGAGAAGGAAGAAAGAGAAAGAAAGAAAGGAAGGAAGGAAAAAAGAAAGAAAAGGAAAAAAAAGAGGCTTTTGTTGTTCATTTTAGGCCCTTTGGAAATGTTGGTAGGAAAGCAGTAAGCATGAGAGGAAGTGGCTTATGGATATGTGAGCACTGGAGTGGGAGTCCAGGGATCCGCTGCTATTCTTGGCTCTACCACTCACTTGTGTGACAGTTGGCAAGGCTCCGCCCTCTCTGGGGCTTAGTTTCCTCCTCTGTGAAATGGGGAATCAACTAACCTCTGGGAACCGACTTTCAATGTGTCTGTCTGTGTGTGCTCCATCCTGGTCAGCCTTCGTGCAGGCTGAATGGTTTGGAAAGGGCAGGTCAGGGCAGTGGGTACTGGCCTGAGCCCCCATGCATTTGGGGAGCTAGTTGCTTTAAACAGAGGGACTACATTCAGCAGAACTCAGGCAGGCCCGGGTCTCAGCCAGCTCCATTCTTGCGATCCTCCCTTTGTACATAGTGATTGGCTGAGGCTGTCTTAGAACAGACCCCGGGTTTACCCCTTTTCCTGGCTGACCCCAGTAAGATCTCAGCATGAATGGCCACAGCTGTTGTAGCATAGAATCTAGCTCTGTATGCGGGGGTGGGGAAGTGGGCAGAATACTGGGGTTTTGGTCTGTGGGGGGCTGCCTCCTGTATGTTTGCCCAATGCTATAGTATGGATCTTTTTCTTTGTGGGGGGAGATTGAAACAGGATGTCACTATTTAGCTCAGGCTGCCATCAAACTTGTAATCCTCCTGCCCCTGTCTCCCTAGTGCTGGGATTACAGGTGTGTACCACCACACTAGGCTTATAGCTTGGATTTGAATGACCCCCAAAGGCCCATGTATTAAAGACTTGGTTCCCAAGGTGGTGCTATTAGAAGGTGGTAGAACCTTTAAGAGGTGGGGCCTAGTGTGAGGTCTTTAGGTAAATGTGGGCATGGCCTTGAAATGGATTGTGGGACATGGGCCTCCTCATCTCTCTTTGTTTCCTGGCCATGAGGTGAGCAGTTTTATTCCACCATGTTATCACCACGATGTGCTGCCTTGCCACAGGCCCAAAGCAACAGGGTCAACTGGTCATAGACTAGACTCTCCAAAACCGTGAGCTAAAATAAACCTTTTCTCTTTTTAAGTGATTATGTCAGGTATTTGTTGGAGTGATGGAAAGCTAACACACTGGATCCTTTTTTCCTTTTTTCAAGTGTAGGTGCAACTTACATACAACGACATGCACCATTCTGAAGTACTATGGTGTGAGGAGTTTTGACAAATGCTGATTCTCAGGAAACTCACCCTCCTATCAAGAAAGAGCTCATTTCCACCACCCCATTCTCTTGTGCTCCTTCACTTTTCTGATTTCTATCACGATAGCTTAATCTTGCCTGTTCTTGACCTTCATATAAAAGGAACCACATAGTGGGGCTTCTTTCACGTGGCATATTCCATTGGAGATTCATCCAAGTTTGTTGTGCCCATTAATGCTTTGCTCCTTTTTATCAATGAATAATTTTCCATTTCATGGATGTACCACAGTTTATATATACATTAACCCATCGATGGATATTTGGAGTGCTTCCGGTTTGGGACTGTCAGTAACGCTGCCATGGACATTCACCTTGCAATCTTTTTGTGAACAAATGCTTTCGTCTCACTTACATGGGTACTCGGGAGTGGGACAACTGGGCCTTATGGTCAGTGCAGGTCTGACTTTCAAGGACGCTGTCAAACTGCTTTCCAAAGCGGCCTTACCATTTTACATCCCCGTCCGCAACACACAACTGTTCTCCTTGCTTCTCACCTGCGTGGGCGGTTGGCATTGCTCATCTTCTTTATTGTAGCCATTCTGGTGGGTTTGAGGATGTATCTCAGGGTGGTTTTCCCCTTGGGCCACCTTCCTGTTCTGGGAGAAGCAGGGTTAATTTGAATAGCACCGAGAATGGCTCTAGGCCTGTGTGCTTGTAATGTGGCAATAGTAGTATCAGCAGAGGAAAGCTGATTTGGAGTTGTAACAAACACTATTTGCCAATTCTCTCTCTCTCTCTCTTTTTTTTTTTTTTTGCAGTACTGAGGGTTGAACCCAGGGCCTCATGCTTGCATGCTTTGCAAGTGCTAGACCACTGAGCTGCATGCCCAGCCCTTTTTTTTTTTTTTTTTTTTTTTTTTACTTTTTACTTTTTGAGACAGGGCCTTGCTAAGTTACGCGGACTGCTTCTGGTCTCAACCTTGTGATCCTCCTGCCTCCGCCTCCCGAGCCGCTGGGATTACAGGCGTGCGCCTGGTTTATTTGCCATTTCTAGAAACCACCAATGAGGGTCCCTCAGCATAGCCTACGCCACCAGCCTGTTTCAGTTCCTTCCTTCTTAGCCTTTGGTTTGCACTAAGTCCCTGAAGGAGAGGGAGTGCCATACTGCAGATACCAGCACGGCAGTTCCTGCAGTGAATCAGCCTACCAGTTAGATGTCAGATGACACCACTGATGCCCCACTGAGGAAAGGTGCTGGGCCTGTCCCTTGTCCTTATATAGCGACCCTGCCTTTGGGGTCTGAGTCAACACTGTCCACACACAGGTGCTGTAGAGGCTCTCTGTGCCCTGGCTGTGAATGGACTTCACAGGTGTCCACAAACCTGAGGCTGTGCGCACGCTTTTGCATGTACAACATTGTTTTTTTTTTTTTTTTTTTGCAGTACTGGGGACTGAATCCAGGGCCTCCCCCATACCTTGCAGACACTCTGCCCCTGACCTCTGCCGATGCTCTGCTCCTAGTCCGTTTTTTTTTTTTTTTATTTTTTAAATTGAGACAAGGACTAGCTAAACTGCTCAGGCTGCCTCTGGCCTCTGGCCTGTCATCCTCCTGCCTCCGCCTCCCATGTCACTGGGATTATAGGCGCGCCCCACCGCGCCCAGCTATAACATTGGTTTTTTTTTTTTCTGTGAAGGGGTTCATGGCCTTTATTGGGTTATGAAGGTCAGAGATTGCTGGTTGTCCCTCAACATCCATTTCAGAGCCTCTGAATTCTTTCTGGGCACACAGGCCATTTGAAATGATGACAGTATTTCCCAACCTCCTTTGCAGGCTAGAAAGACCTTGTGATTAATTGCTGGCCAAGAGGATGTAAACAGAAATGTCCTGCGCAAGTTTTGGGAGGGGTTTATAAAGGGAAAGGGACCTTTTTCCTCCTTTTGGCTGGAGGGCATAGGTGATGGCTACAGCTACGGTGGCCATCTTAGATCCCGGGGTGGGCAAAAGAACAAAAAAAACAAAGACAAAACAAAACAAAACAAAACAAAAAAAACACCACCACCGCCACCACCAACAAAAAAACCAAGAGGGAAGCGGTCTGGATCTCTTAGGAAGACAGAGCCGTCATACCATCTTTGGACTGTTTCCATAGACTTTATCTGTAAGAGAGGGAAACGCATTTTTCTCTTGTGTACGCCAGTACTATCTTGGTTTTTGGTAGGCAGCCTCTAAGATAGGCCTCAGAGATTCTGCCTTCTGGTATTCACACCCTTGTATAGTCTCCTCCCACACTGTGTGACCAATGGCATATGGTAAAAGTGATTGCATGTCACTTCTGAGATTAAGTCTGGAGGAAGTTATGAAGAGGCCCATGTAGATTTTTTTTTTTCCCCGTGGTGCTAGGGATGGAACCCAGGGCCTCACACATTCCAGGCAAGTGCTCTGCCCCTGAGCCACACCTCCAGCCCGCCCCCAAAGAGGCCCATGGAGGAGGGCACCCAGGCTTCCTGCCAACAGGCTCATGAGTGAGCTCCAGCTGATCCCATCCGTTAGCCCAGGTCAAGTCTTCCGAGACCACAGCCCCAGACAGCAGCTTTGGGAAAAGCCTCGAGCCCCACCCAGCCGACTCAGCTGCTCCCACATTCCTGACCCCCAGATACTGAGCTCAGAAACACATGCTGTTTTCAGCGCTCGGGTCTGGAGCAACTTCTTACCTAGAAATCGAGACAGAATACAGGCTTCCTGTCATCGCCGCCGCCCAAGCTGATCATGGTGACGCAATCATGAGACAGTAAGAAGCGCCAGGCTAAGCAAGACCTCATCTGTGACACGAGCCAATTCTTCTACCTGACGCTGAGCCTTTTCTGGCCTCAAAGAGTGGCGAGGAAGGAAGGCAGCAAAGGGGAGGATGGGTAGAGGCCAGAGCGTTTCTGGCAGGTGCGAACTGTCGCAGGGAGCCTAGTGAGCCTTTTCCCAGGCTGGGCAGAGAGTGAGGCTGAGTGAGAACTGAATTGCTCTGCCTAATAAATTAGTGCAAATTTTCCAGGGGGTTGTCTGTGAGTGGAGAAAAAAAAGGGGGCAGGGTGAGAAGGGAGACCAAAGGAGAGAAGGGCATGAACTTGGCCATGAATGGGGATCAGTGAGGAAATCCCCCGACTCCAGGAATTGCTGCTGGATTTTTACAACACTGAAGTGTCATGGATGTCCTTGCTTGTACTGTGCTAAAATCCATCGCGCTCGCTCTAAACTTACACACAGGCACATCTACCTCCCTGCCCGCGCTTCTTGTGCCTATGATCCTGGGTGCCCAGCACAGGGCAGAATCAAAGGACACCAAAATTACATCGGACAGGCCTGGCTTTGAATCTGGGCTCTGCCTCTTCCCAACTGTTTGGCTTTGACCCTATCACCCCACCTCTCTAAGCCTCGGTTTGACCTTCTACAACTAAGTGTTGGGTGAAGAGGAAACCAGATTCTGCCCTCGAGGCCCCTGGGCTGGGCTGAGCTCTCTAGCGGAGCTTGGGAACTGTGCGCCTGTGCTTGTGAGTTCCACACTTGGCCTCCTTCCATTTCTACTCCCTGTGGGCCGATCATGCTTCTGGAAAGCGTGACATGAGCAAAAATCTCATCTGCTTTCCAACTCCCCTTCTCCCAGCCAGAAGAAGAGCTGGCCCTGGGCAACACTGTCCCTGAAAAGCCCCTCTTCCCCTAGCCTGGGAGTTCGGGCCTCTCTGGTGGGGTGGGTGGCTTTTGGTGGAGGCTCAAGGCCAGGCTGGTGGCTCAGGGGCTGGGATGTGTCCCTCCTAGGCAGAGTTCTCAGCAGGACTGTCCCCTTCTTGGCACCCTGCTTATTTTCCTAGGGCCAGAAAACCTTAACCAAATGACCCTACCCCACTGGGTGACAGGGACCGGCACAGGGGTGGGGCAGATGTGTTGGGTCTGGGAGGAACACATTTGCCTCAGCTGCAGAAGGACTCACTGCTCTGAAGAATGACAGTAACAGTCATTGCCACCCTGCTGGTCATCTCCCACCTCCTGGACCACATGCCTGCTGTCGGCATCACTTCTTGGAGACCACTGTTGTCCCTTACGATTGAGTACCACCATCCTCTGTGCAGACTGGAGAAACTGAGGCCCGGAGCTATGCAGGATGCTGGGGAAATTGCCAAGGGGAGAGAAGCCATGGAGGAGCCTGCTGTGACCTGTGTGACAGACATTGGTCACCCCGGCTGACGCCTAGGTGCCCCGAACGTTGAACCTCAGACCTGTGTCTTTCATCTGTCTCTCCAGTGTCTCTCCAACGCCTGCCTGGGGTCTTGGCCAAGGCTCCTCTCTGGGCCCTGTGATGGACCGAGTGGTGAGGATAAGTAGGTGTCGAATGGTGGCCAAAGCACCGACCTTGACTCACTGCTTCATCATCCCCCCATTCTGTGAGCTTCTGCCATAGTCCTCAAACCATCCAAGCGGCTGAGTAACAGACTCCTCCCCATGTTCACCAGGGAGCGATGGAGACCTAGATGCCAGTGACTTAACCACCTGCAGGAGATCTGTGTCTGTCTGCTCGGTTCGC
The DNA here is from genome assembly GCA_007922755.1 of Pedetes capensis. Taxonomy (NCBI): domain Eukaryota; kingdom Metazoa; phylum Chordata; class Mammalia; order Rodentia; family Pedetidae; genus Pedetes; species Pedetes capensis. Next base: position 7,559 of record VMDO01039360.1, read on the forward strand.
CACAGTGAAACGCCACCAAGTGAGGGGCTGAAACAGCAGACGTTTGCTCTCCTGCAGTTCCGGAGGCCGGAAGTCCAAGATCAAGGTGTTGCCCGAGTTGGTTCTTTCCAAGGCCTCTCTCCTTGGCTTGCAGTTGGCCGCTTTTTCGTCGTGTCCTCATGTGGGCTGTCCTCTGGGCCCATGTCCCCCTGGTGTCTCTCTGTGTCCAAATTTCCTCCCCTTCTGAGGATGTCAGTCAGATTGGATTAGGATCCACTCTCCCAGCCTCATTTTAACTTAATTGCCTCTTTTAAAGGTGGAGCTGGGATTTAGCTCATTTGGTAGAGCCCTGCGCTGCAGTCTCTGAGGTCCCGAGTTCAATTCCCAGCACCACAAAAATGGGAGAAGGACCTGGCAATCCACTCCCAAGGCAATCCCGAAGTAGTCAGCCATTGAAAACCCTATGAGGGTCACTATGAGTCGGATACCGACTCGATGGCACCTAACAACAACAACAGCCTCTTTTAAAACTCTATCTCCAAGCACAGTCACATTCTGAGGTCTTGGAGGTTAGGACTTTCATGTATGAATTTGGGGGCATGCAATGAAGCCCACAACCAGCTCAGTCTGGCGTGATTAATGGGATTGACCCTGGGCACAGGACTGCCTGGGGGCAGACACACCTGCCCAGGAGTGCAGACCCTGGATGGCCAGGTTGTTTGGCTGTGGCAGATTAAAGAGGGTCCGAGATCTGTCATGCATGCTTGGTTGAGAGGCGAGGTCTGTTTCCCCTCCTCTGAGTTAAGGCTGGGCTTTGGCTGCTTTGCCTAATGGAGTGGTGGCGTATGTGAAGTCGTGCATGTCATCTTTAGCTTTTTCAAAGCCTGGCAGCTTCTGCTTCTATCTCTTGGAGCCCAGGGTCACCATGTCAGAAGTTGGACCACACTGCTTTGAGGGACCTTGTGAGGAGGTCGCAATGCCACACTGAAAAAGAGGGAGAGAGGCCGGCTGAGTGGGCTTTCCAGACGCCCCTGCCAAGGCACCAGGCTCAGGACTCTCCAGACCAGTGTAGCTCCTGGACAAATGCTACCATGTGACCTCAGTTAGTATCCTGTGTGGCCGAAGAATAGTTCAGCTGAGCCCTGACCCAAATCCTGACCCCTAGTGTCATGAAAGATAATAAAATGGCTGGATACTGTGGCGCACGCCTGTAATCCTTGTGACTCAGGAGGCTAAGGCAGGAGGATCATGAGTTTGAGGCTAGAGGCAGCCTGTGCAACTTAGTGAGACTCTGTCTCAACTTAAAAAATAAGAAAAGGACCTGGGGGTGTAGCTTGGTGGTGGAATGCTTGCCTAGCATATGTGAAGTCCTGAGTTCAACCCCCTAGTACTAAAAAAAAAAAAAAAAAGGTGGTTGTTTTAACCTGGTAGGTTTTGTGGTCATTCATCTTATATCAAGAAAGAGTTCAGTGGACTATTCTGTGACTACAGAAATGGTGTAATGGGAGTTGAAAGATGTTGAAGAATCTTTTTGTCAGACTTGGGGAGAAAGATTGGGAGTCACTGACCCCTCCACAGAGGGACCATGGCTGAGCAGGCTGGACGCTCTGCTCCCTTCCTGGCCAGGGTTAAGAGAACAGGCAATCTCTTCCCTCACAGTTCTGTCTTCTGGAATCCACAGCATCCTGGGCTAGGGGCTGCTGCCGTTCCTGAGGCCCAGAGGAAAGGGAGAGGCAGAGACGAGGAGCTGCCATTTCTGAGCCTCTCAAATGAACGGCTGAGGGCCTCCCAGAGGACATTCCCTTCCAGGTCCTGAGACTGCTCATACCAACGTGAGCCTGCGTTTGGACTGAGACCTGTCAGCTCCCCAGGCAGTGCTTTCTCCCCGACTCCGCACTGTCTGGGGCAGGTTAGGGGCAGGTAGGGGGGTCTGGCAACCAAGTGAGCCCAGGACACATTCATACATGGAGGTCCAAGAAGGTTGACAGCCAGCTGGGGAGCAGGGCCAGCGGCTCTGGGCCTTGCCCACGGGCCCATGCAGAAGGAGCCAGGCAGGGACCAGGGTCTGGGTGCAGTGGAAACCAAGCCTGAGAAACATGTCTTGGAAGGCTGAATCCAAGGACAGGGCTGACACCCTTTGAGTGCCAAGATGGCGCTAGCTCTGGGGACTTGGGTGAGACTGCATGTTACCCAACTGCCTCTGAGCCCTTGCATAGGGACTGAGCCTCAGTTATCGCAGGTAGACTGGGACATTTCACTGCATGATCCCCTAGGCAACTTCCAGCTCTAAGAGGCCAGGGCTACTTGTGCGTTTTGGTTCTAAAGGCTCTCTCTCCTCCTCCTTCCTCTTTCCCTTCTGCCTGCAGCCATTTGTTTTTGCACCAACTAATGCCACCTGTCCTCATGGGTCGTACAGTCTGGTAGGGAGAGTGACAGGTTGCATTTTCTGAAGGTAGCTACATTGATAGGTCCCATGGCAAGTGGTCTTCTTCTAATTGGATGGTTTTGGTTTTGGTTTTGGTTGTTTGCACGCTCTGCTACATCCCAGGCATTTGGATGCTGACTCCTTTCTTTTTTCTTTTTTCTTTCTTTTTTTTTTGTAGTACTGGGGGTTGAACCCAGGGCCCTGCGCTTGCATGCTCTGCAAGTGCTGGACCACTGAGCTGCTCCCCCAGCCCATTCTTTTACTTTTTGAGATATGGTCTCGCTAAGTTATGCAGACTGCCTCTGGTTTCTAACTTGCGATCCTCCTGCCTCTGCCTCCTGAGCCTCTGGGATTACAGGCGTGTGCCACTGCGCCCGGCCTCTTTTCTGAGATCTGTGATCTGTGATCTGTGGGATGCTGGGAATTGGTAGGCCCATGATCATGGTGGAAATGATACTGTGTGACATCTGTTGTTGTTGGTTGTTAGGTGCTGTCAAGTCATGTCTGACTCATAGCGACACTCAAAGGGTTTTTAATGGCTGACTGTTTTGGGATTGCCTCGGGAATGGATTGCCACATCCTTCTCCCATTTTTGTGGTACTGGGGAATCAAACTCGGGACCATCAGAGACTACAGAGCAGAGCTCTACCAACTGAGCTACATCCCAGCCCGTGACATCTGTGGTGAAGTCATAAAGGGAAGTAGAGCTTCAGTCTTGTTGTCTTGGGATACTACCTCTTGGGACTTGTCAGCCACAACATAGGGAGGGACCCAAAGGCCACTTGCAGAGGCTATGTGCAAAACTTTTGCCTCTAACCCCAGCCAAGATTCCTATCACCAGCCTACCAGGTCCTCTACACGTGAAGAGGGGCCTTCTGGTGGTCCAGCCCCAGCCTCCCTGTTTCCCTAGCAGACACTGGGTGGAGCAGAGACCAGCTGTCCTCCCCGTGCCCTGCTGAAATTGCAGATTGCTGAGCAAAGTCAAGGTTGTTATTCTCAACCATTAAGTTTTGGGTGATCTGCTACGCACCAGTAGGTAAGTGGACCTGGAGGCTAGACAGGTAGAAGAAAGTGTGGAAAACTGTGTGATACTGTCTGCACTAAAGGTGTGTCCCCGCCACTGAATGAGTGTGAGCAGAGGATCAACGGGAACCTTTGTGTGTGCACAGGTGTGAGATGGGAGGGGGAATCATCCAAATGTCATGGAAGACATGGGGCCAGAAGTGGATATTTCCAGCAGATAAAATGGGGCAAGGGAGGCTTAGCAAAGCCATAGACGTGCCATGTCATAGAGGTGCCGTGTCATAGAACTGCCGGGTCACAGAGCTGCAAGGTTCCAGAGGTGGGGAGTGGCCCAGGGCTGAAGCCTAAGACGGAGCCAGCTTTGACCTGCCCACAGCAGCGCAGCACAAGCTCCAGCTCTGGATGACACATTATTTTCCCCTAACTGCGTCTGAGGTTGGTGGCTGCCAGCCAGGGAGGGCCCTAGATCACATCAGGGAGCCATCTGCAAATCTCTGGCCAGGGGATGGTGGCTGGGGGATGCTTTCCTGTGGGGAGCTAACTCCTCATCGGGGAAGGTGTGTGTGGGGCTCCTCCTCTCTCACCATCCCAAGGGCCCTGTCCTTCCTCGCCCTCAGCCTTTGATTCAGGTCATTTCTCTGCATGTCAGCTGTCCAGGGCCCATGGTTCTTCCCACTAGGGGTTACTGAGCCTAGTACCATCCCTTGGGCAGGGGGTGGTGATCCGTCTGGGGTGAGCCAAAGTAGGGTGAGGGGCTTGGGGGAGATGCTCTGGGGAACAGAATGAGCACCAGCCCCCTTCATAAACCATGTCTGAAGTCCCCATCCTCCAGGGCACCCGTGTCAGGCCCCACAGCCCCCACCTGCCTCCTTTGCTGCCAAGTCAAATGAATGAGCATGAAAGGGTCTTAGGGCCCTTAAAGGCCCATGGAAATTGAGCATGTGCACTGTGGTGGGCACATGCTCTGTGCGGGCCTTGGGCTAAGACTCCCCACTCCTTGCTCATTTACTTCCTCCAGTAGCTCGAGAGGGAGGGTATGTGCTGCCCTCCCCATTTTACTGGCGAGGAAACTGAGGCAGCGAGAAGGCACAGGCCTTGCCCGAGGCCACTAGTGAATGCCCCAGGAATCTGTGCTCTTCGCCACTCACCAATGCCACTCACCAATGCCACTCACCAACGCCACTGCAAAGGCCAAAGAGAGGCCGTTATTCCCTTTGTCTTATCTGGTGGCTAAGGACACAATCTGGAGCTAGGCCACTTGGCACACATCTGCATTCCTGCACTATGGCCTTGGACAAGTTGCTCAATCTCTCTGTGCCTCCGTCCCCCTCATCTTTAAAATGGGGCTGGCTGGAGCCTCTACCTCAGAGCGGGGCTGAGGAGGAAGTGGGTTCATGCAGGCAAACCAGGCAAAACACTCAGTCCCTTGCAGTAGGCACGGGCTGAGTGCCGCCTACCGTGCTGATCTTCCTCCACACAGTCCCCCTGTTCCTAGGCGTCGAGAGCTCTCAGCCACCAGATCTGATTGCGTGGTGAGTGGTCCTGACTATATCTCTTGCCCCTATTCGATGGGGAACTTCTGGAGGGCAGGAATCAGAAAAACTGTAGCTATTGTATAGAGACCCTCGATCCTGCTCTCCCTTCCTCCTGCTCCTCCTTGTTTTTTTAGGGTTCCCTGTGACTGTTGATTGACATGAAAAGGTATTAAAGGTGACCCCTGGGGGCTGGGGGTGTGG
>VMDO01039361.1:0-12735 GCA_007922755.1 Pedetes capensis
TCACTTAAAATAATTTTCTCTAATTCCATCCATTTTGCTGCGAATGACCCTATTTCATCTTTCTTGATTGCTGAATAGTATTCCATTGTGTATATATACCATAGTTTTTTTATCCATTCTTCTGTTGAGGGGCACTTTGGCTGATTCCATATCTTTGCTATTGTGAAAAGCGCTGCATTGAACATGGAGATGCAGGTGTGATGAGGTTCTCAAAGAAGCAGAGAATCACAGAGGGGAAAGCAAGGTTAAATTCAAAGGCCACATCCATTTTAACTCCAAGTACAGCTCTTTTAGCATTTTTACTTAAAATGTTTCTCAGAATAATGTTTCTGTGCAGACAGCCTTCACAGCCACTTTCTTAGTAGTTATGTCAGTCTTTGATTTCTTGCCAGTGACACCAGATTCTGGGGTGAGAATGCCTTTCCTTCCCAGGACCCATAATTTTCTTTCTATCCTGCCTCATTTTCCCCTGGCCAAACTTGAACCTGGCCACATCCAGACATCTCATGGGTGATGAGACTTTGGACCTGCAGCTGCAGCTTCCCCCTCTATCCTTTGCATTCCAGCTACCTCTGCAGCCATGTGCAAATTGCAGAGGACCCAGCCCCACCAAGGCCATGGCCACCTGCCTCCCTGGCTCCCAGGCTGGCCTGCTCACTCACCCCACACTGTTTGGTGGCTGAGAGAAAATAAAATTTCCATGAGAAGGCCTTAGCATCTTCCTCTGATGAAATGAGCAAATTAATTTTTGTTTTTCTGCCCAAGAATGCATTTGAGTTTTAAGAAAAGACTTTATTTAACCAGAGCTGGTACTTTGGCTGTGGTCTGACCTGCAAGACTTGAGAAATACACTTTCCAAGGACATAATAAGCATGAGAAGTCTTCATCTCCGGGTGTACTTAATACGTGGAATGAAAACCTGTGGAGAAAATCAGTTCATAAACTTACTAATTACTTATGTTGACATGTGTCCAAATTGCTTATTTTTATTTGCATTTACTCCAGGATACTTATAGAACAGAAACCGAAGAACAACTGCTTTTAACGATGGAGGGAGACATCCAGGAAAACAATATTTTAATTGGTCTTGAAAAAGTTTTTCATCAGAAGTTTTAATGTGTAAGAGTTTGTGCTTTGCTTTGATCCAAAAAACTGTGAACAATTTTAAAAAAATACGAAGTGGTTGTTACATTGTATGTCCAAAATACAGGATTCAATGAACAGAGAATTAACTAGGTCAAACCAGAAAAAGCCATCACATGGCTCTGCTTCCCAGGATCCAAGAAATTTGAGAGAACCACTTATAACAGCTTTCCATTTCATGGTCTTTCAACTTAACCTTTAATTACAAGTCACAATAGCATGGAAACTGAAGCTGGAAAGGATGATGAGGAGGAAAATGGGAAAATTAAAAATAACAACCACCATATTCTGCCATTTATACTATCAATACTGATTATAAAATAATCTGGAATACCAAGCTGGAACTTGGAAAGTAATTTTTTTTTTTTTAGTATTTCTCAAGCTGTGCTTTACTTTATAGATTCAATTATCATGGTGTGTTAGCTTTCTGTTGCTGCTGTAACAAGTTACCACAAACCTAGTGGTTTAAAGCAATATAAGTTATGTTAACTTCCATTTATCTATATTAGAAGTCCAACAAGAGTCTTCCTTGGCTAAAATCAAGATGGTGGCAGGACTTCATTCCTCTTTGAAGACCTCAGAGGATAGCCCTTTGCTTTCCCAGCTTGGAGAAAGTGTCCTCACTCTTGGGCCCGTGGCCTTCTTCATCCATCCTCAAAGGCCACAATGACAGATTGAATGCTCCTTGCCCACCTCTGGCTCTTCTGCCTTTGTCTTCCACACTTAAAGAGCTTGTGCTCACTTTGGGGCCACCTGGATAATCCAGGACAGTCTCTCTGCTCCATGTCAGCTGAGCAGCACTTGAATTTCCCCTGCAGCCTTCATTCCCTGCTGACATGTGATGGAAACTATCGATAGGTTCTGGGAATTAGGGCATTGGACATCTTTGAGGGGCATTGTTTGGCCTACTTTATGTGGTCTTGTTTATACTTTTCATATGGTATGTAGCAAAGGCTTGAACTGAAAAAAAGGTAAAAAATTTCTGTCTGCAAACCATTAGATATTTATTCATTTTCTAAGATTTTAGATGACTTGTATGTTTATAAGCCTGCAGCCATACCACTGTGGTGTTGGATCCTGTCAGATCTCAGAACCTAAGCAGGGTTGGGCCTGGTTAGTACTTGGATGGGAGACTGCCTGGGAACACCAGGTGCTGTAGGCTTGGGAGATGGATCTGGCAACCCACTCCCAAAAATCAATCAGCCATTGAAAACCCTATGAATAGCAGAAAAGCAGTAACAATACTGTTTTGTCTGTTGTATACATGGTTGTGTTGAGTCGGATACTGACTTGATGGCATCTAACAACAACATATGTTTATGATGTTTAGATAGAAATATATTATTTTAGAAGTTTCTTGCCTCTGAACCGGGATAGTCCTATTCTTGCAGGTTTCCAGAACAGTGTTTTCACACTCTTCTTGATTAGAAAGGGAGTTAAAGATAGTTAGGGGCCCTAAAGAAGCTAGACCTGAGAGCTCCTGTCCAAAGGGATGATGCAGAGGCAAGCAGGAATCCAGGAGCACTAAGGGGCCCCTGGGGTTCTGGAGAAGATACTAGAATAAGTGATGCTTCCATAGACCTATTTCCTCTTTTGGGTCATGATTAAATACTTAATACTAACATTCATAGAGCAATATCATTACTGTAAAACCATGGGGTGGTGTCTGTGGAAGAAAAAAGAATCCTATGTTCAAATTCTATTTGGGAAGCTTCTATTCATCCTTTGGCTTTAGCAAGACTGTTAAGTGCTCAGATATAGAAGTGTGTGTCCTGCTAGGAAATATACTTGAGTTAAGAGGGGACTAGGGATTTGATTTACCATACCATCACTTTGATTTTATTTACAGTTTTTCTTAAAATTCAAATTTTTCTTATGGTACTGGTAATGTAGCTCAGTGGTGAAGCAAGTGCTTGGCAATACACGAGGGCCTGGTCCAATCTCCAGTAACACAAAAAAAATTATTTAGTTTTGAACATGACCAAAGACACAGCAGTTAGAAAATGAACATGGCCAAGCACTCCTCCTGGCCCCACCTCTGAAACACCCAATTTTCCTTCTGGGGAATTTGGTATTTGTTTCTTATTTATCTTTCTAGAAGCATTTTATGTATTTACAAGCAAATATGTATAAATAATTCCTATCCCAACCCCTATTTTATATGGGCTGGGGTTTAGCTCAGTTGGTAGAGTGTTGCTTTACGTTCTATGAGGCCCTGTATTTGAACCCCAGCACTGCAAAAGATGGAAGAAGGGCCTGGCAGCCCACTCCTGATATAATCGTGAAACAATCAACCATCAAAAACCCTATGAATAGCACGGAAACACTGATATCATGCCAAGAATGGCACAGTGTCAGAGGGTTATGTTCTGTTTTGCATAGGGTCGCTATGAGTGGACCCAACTCAACAGCACCCAGCAGCAGCAGCAGCAGCAGCATTTTATATGCTGTTTTCATATACTTCCTTCACTTAAGAGTTTGTCTCTGGCTGGATGCTATGGCCTATGCCTTTAATCCCAGGGACTCAGGAGACTGAGGCTAGAGGATCATGAGTTTGAGGCCAGAGGCAGCCTATACAATTTAGTGAAACCATGATTCAGAAAATAAACAAACAAATAAAAAGTGAGCTGGAGATGCCACGCTGTGGCAGAGCACTTACAAAGTATGTGTGAGGCCCAGGATTCAACTCCCAAGTATTGAAAAATAAAAAATAAATAAAAATAAGTAAATAAATAAAAGAGTTTATCTGAGATTGTTATATTATCAGTAAAAGACATCCCTATTATTTTTTCTACTAAAAATGTGATAACTTTAGCTTTTCAGAAAAGTTTCATAAAAAGAATAGTTTTCCTTCACTTAAATTTTCCTGTGACTTATATTACCATAGAACAGTGATCAAGACGTTGACTTTTGTACAATACCACTAACTAAAGAATTCATTTGATGTCACTGATTTTTCCACTAATGAACTATTTCTTTGTTTTCTTCTATTATATTTTTCCCTTATTTTCCATGATCCTGTTATTTTGTTTCCCATGATCCAGTTATTTTGTAGAATCTCCTTCAATCTAGTTTTCTCTGCTGCTTTCTCTTGATTAGTTTGAGGTGATACATCATTGGGAAGCTGGGCTGGGATTTAGCTCAGTTGGTAGAGCACTGTGCTGCAGTCTCTGAGGTCCTGAGTTCAATTCCCAGCACCACAAAAATGGGAGAAGGGCCTGGCAATCCACTCCCAAGGCAATCCTGAAACAGTCAGCCACTGAAAACCCTATGAGGGTCACTATGTGTCGGATACCTACTTGAAGGCACCTAACAACAACAACCACAGAAATGATATGTACTCAGTAAGTCACATCAGGGGAAATGTGATGTTGGTATGATTAGAGGCAATATTAATTTTGATTACCTGGGAAAGGATATGTCTATTAGAAATTGCCATTGTAAAGCTATTATTTCCCCCTTTCCAGTTACTAAAATATTTTGGGAGAAATACTTTAAAAACTTTTCTTGGTGCTAGGAATCAAACCCAGGACCTTATATATGTTAGGCTAGTGCTCTACCACTGAACTACATCCCCAGCCCAGGAAAAATACTTTAAGGTTACGAAAATGTCATTTTTCAGCTTAAACCTTTTGCTCACAGTTTTGGAGCCCATATGTAGATTTGTGGCGCTCTGGTCTTAATTTTCTATAGTCCTTACTTCTTAACCATGGGAATATTTTTTGTAATGAAGAGTTGTCCCTCTTCCCTATTTATTTGTTAAGTCAGTTATTGTTTTATATCTGTGTGGACTCATGAATATTTAATTGGTTGGATTATAATCCAACATTGTTGTTGTATAATTTATTACTTCAAGTTCTAACTTTTGTTATTGACAATCTATTCATTTGGTTCCTATAACTAGCTTTTCTTCTTTTCCTGCCCTTCCCTTTCCTTTTCTCCTCTTCTTTTTCCTTCTCCCCCTCCTCCTCCTCTTCTTCCTCCTCCTCCTCCTCCTGCTCATCTTCTTTCTTTACCTCTGCTTTCAGTACAAAATGGTCCAGGGTCTTCTTTTATTTTCTATGCTCCATCCCTGGAATCAACTAGTTTGACTTGATTCGTTCATTGGTATTTATGAACAAGCAGCTTTGTGTTGGGTGTGTCTATTACTACTGGGGTGTTACCACTTCTAGTCTCTCCGAATGAACAGACTTAGAAAATATACATATGCACACTTATACATATGTGCACTTACTGGTGTATTTATTTCTGTCTGCCTTTCTCTTTTTAAAATTTTATTTGTAAATGTTGGTGGGGCACAGAGTAATAAGTCATTTCCTATATCCATTATGCAACTACTAAATCACTTTTACCTACACATTCATCATCTTACATATTTTACCAAACAGTATAAGCTAAAGAAAAAAGTGGAAATTTTAATTAATATATAATGAAAATCATATGTAATTGTAGGTTATATTCTTTTCGATGTTTTTTCCTTTTTCCTACTTTTCCCCATGTATTCATATTGTTACATCCTACGTTTTGAGACTGTTTTCTCACTCTTTACCCCCCACATTATTTCTCCTTCCCTTCTCCCTTCCCCCTTCCCCAAGTCTGCTCCCACCCATTGATCCCTCCCCCTTCTTTCTGATCTGGTTGTATTTTTCATTCTTAGATAAGAATGATTGTTCATTCTTATATATCTGAATACGTATTTTTTTCTTCCTTTAAGTTAGATTTAGCAGCTGGGTGCAGTAGTGCACGCCTGTAATCCCAGTGATTTGGGAGGAGGAGGCAGGAGGATCACAAGTTCAAGACCAGAGGCAGTCTGCATAATTTAGCAAGACCCTATCTCAAGAAGTAAAAAAAAATGGGCTAAGGATGCAGCTCAGTGTTACAGCACTTGCAAAGCATGCAAGCACGAGGCCCTGGATTCAACCTCAGTACCAAAAACAAAAACAAAAACAAAAACAGAGTTAGATTTAGCTCCCACATATGCATGAGAACATAATGGTATTTCTTTTCTTGAGATTGGCTTCCTGTGGGGAAGGGGAAACAGACCCCTCATACAAAGAGGTGAGCCAAGCAGCCCTGGCCATCAGACTGGCAGTCCCATAGGATAACCCCATAGCTCTTGAAGCCCTTGAGCTCTTTCAAGGATTGGTGAGACAGTGGCTCTTCCTGACGAGGACGTTCAACGTTGGAGAACTGACTCTCTTTCCCAGGCTCCATGTCTCAAAGGGCTATAACTCAGGCCATCTTGAGAGGGAACCTATTGTATAGGACTGAGCTACACAGGAGACCTGAAAATAAGAATTTTCTGTGGAGGAGAGTCTGCGGGTGACCTGCCACAGCCCCAGCATGCCACACAGCTGCAGCAGGCAGCTGCAATGAGGTGGGGGATGGGATGCTGATGCACGGAGAGCCAATAAGAGGCTTGGGAAAGTTGCTCAGAAGCAAGGCCTATCTACCTAGAGAGAGGAGATGATTCCATCTCACCAGGGGAACTACAGAGACTGTCAACTCTGAGCCATGGTCAGACAAAAAGACTCCATCCTTAACTGACCACCACCTCCACCTAACAGACTCCAATATAAGAGGCCACAGAAAGAAGCCCTTCCAGTACCTTTTATCCTTCTTTTTTTTTCTCTTTCCTTTTTCTTTCTTCCTGATGTGCTGGGGATTGAACCCAGAGCTTTAAATGGGGGTATATGCTAGGCTACTGTATAGTACTCCCAGCCCTTTTTCTTATTGTTGCTTAGAGATGCGATCACATTGAACTGTGCAAGCTGCCTCTGGCCTGGGGCTCAGGATCCTCCTGCTTTAGCTCACAGAGAGGCGGAGGTTGCAGAGGACCAAGTTGCTGCCCAGCTTTTCTTTCTTTCTTCCTTCCTTCCTTCCTTCCTTTCTTTCTTTCTCTCTTTCTTCCTTTCTTTTTTCTTTGTCTCTTTCTTTTTTGATATTTGTCTCTTTTCATTGTTAATTTTCATTTTCTCATTTCCTTTTCCTCTGATGTAGTTTTTTCATTATTAGTTCTCTTTATTTTTTATCTATATATCTCTCACTTTCTATTTACTAGACTTTCAATCTTTTCCTCCATGTGTCTTGTCAGCTTGTTGTGCTGTAGGGACTGTGTGTTGCTGTGATACTGAACGTTATGCCACAGGTATCTCAGGTATCAACAAGGCCACCCATGGTGGACAGGTTTCAGCTGAGTTTCCAGACTAACATAGACTAGGGAGAAGGACCCAGCAGCCCATTCCCAAAACAATTAGCCATTGAAAAACCTATGACTAGCAGTTCTCATCAATTTTGCTACAAATGACATAATTTCATTCTTTATTGCTGACTAATATTCCATTGTATGTATAAATCTATCTATCTATCTATCTCTATCTATCTATCTATCTATCTATCTCACAATTTTTCAATTCATTCCTCTGTTGATGGACATCTTGGTTGATACCATACCTTTGTGATTGTGAAGAGTGCTGCATAAAATATGGAAGCAGGTGTCCCTTTGTATGTTGACCTATCTTCCTTTGAGTATATTTCCAGGAGTGGTATAGCTGGTCATATTCTGCCCATTTTTTTTTTTCAGTATTAAGGGTTGAACCCAGGGCCTTGCACTTTCATGCTTTGCAAGTGCTATACCACTGAGCTGCAGCCCCAGCCCCCCCCCCTTTTTTTTACTTTGTTGAGATAGGGTCTCACTAAATTACAAAGGCTGGGATTTAGCTCAGTGGGTAGAGCACTGCGCCTCAGTCTCTGAGGTCCCGAGTTCAATTCCCAGCACTGCAAAAATGGGAGAAGGGCCTGGCAATCCACTCCCAAGGCAATCCCAAAAGTCAGCCATTGAAAACCCTATGAGGGTTGCTATGAGTTGGATACCGACTCGACAGCACCTAACAACAACAACAACAAATTACAAAGATTGCCTCAGGTCTTGAACTTGCAGTCTTCCTACCTCTGCCTCCCGAGTCACTGGGATTACAGGTGTGTACCACTGAGCCCGACTTCTGCCTGTTTCATGTATTTAAATAAACATGTCTTATACTGATACCTCTGATTCCAGCCAACCCTCCAGGGTCCATGCCAGCCTTCCTGCTTCCCAATTTGTTCTGATGAAGCCTGGTTCCCCTATGTCTTGTGGCCTGCAAAGTGGCCATGCTGGGGAAGGAGGAGGAGGGATGGAGGAGAGAGGAAACACACTGGCTCCTGCTGCTTGGCCTGCATTAGCATGTCACGCTCAGTCACATGGAGGTGATTCAAGCAGAACTCATCACCTCCTCCCAAGCAGTGGACTGAGGATTGTCACTGTGGCATCTGCTCAATGGATACTTGCTCCCTTGCACCATCCTGATTCTCTCACTTTTTCTCTCTGCTGGCTATTTGTTGTTTGAACTATATAAATTTCCGAGTCTTACTGTGTAGCCAAGGCTGGCCTCAAACTCACATGGATCCTTCTGCCTTAGCCTCTCGAGTCCTGTATTATAGGCATGGCCACTACACTCAGCTCTACTTCTTCTTTAGGATTTCTGTTGGCTTTTCTGATTTCAGAGATGTGTATGCCAAGAGTCACTACTTACTGGGAGCAGAAGCTCATTGGTGAAGCCCTATAGGAGCTGGTGCTGGAGGGATACCACCTCCTGCCAATGGCTGGAGGCTCAGGGTGGACACACTTCACAGCTGGGAGCTCCAGGGCTCTGTTTGAGGAGGGCCCTTCACATTGGTGAGTTCTACCTCCAGGAGCCCCCCAGGTTCTCAGTGAAGATGCTTCTGGCAGAGGGAAGGGAAAAGCAACCAATCATCCTGAAAGATGCCTAAAGAATATTTTCTCCTTTTCTCCTTAAGGAATGTCTGGCTTGGAGGGAAAGCCTTGCTGATGGGGGGAGGGGAAGGGTGGAATATCCACCTCCATCTCTCTTGTGTCATCTGAGAACAAAAAGTGAGACTATTGTGCAGGTCATAGCCTAGGGGCACAGTTTCGCTGGAAGACTGAGACCTGATTTTAGGATTATAGAATGCTTATATCTCTCCCCCAAGACTATAGCTGAAAGAACTACAAGCCTAAGACTCTACTTAAGAAGGAGTCTCTAGAAAAGCCCAAAGACAACAAAGGAGACAGAAACAAGGATGTCAGAGGAAATTCTATCTTCTGACATCTACAGGTGTAGACAACTGTAAACACAGCCTAACTGCTTGCCAGATATGTGTAAAATATCACATTAAAGACTTATTTACCCCACTTGATAACTCCTGTCCAGTTTTCAATAAAAAATCATATACCTTGTTCAAACCAACAAAGATAATGACATCTAATGAGTCATAGCAACTTCAGAAACAGGCTCAGATGTGGCAGGGATTTTGGAGGCATAAGACAGGCATTTAAAGTACCCATGACTGATATTCTGAGAGTTGTCATGGAGAGAGTGGCCAGCATGCAATGACAGATGGGTAATGTGAGCAGAGAGATGGAAACTCTAAGGAAGAATTATAAGAGTCTGGAGATAGAAAACACTGTAACAGAAATGTAGAATGCCTTTGATGGGCTCATCTGTATCTGGATAGGATCAAGGAAAGAATCAGCATGTTTGAATATGTATCTCTAGAAATTCCCTGAACTGAAAAGCAAACAGGAAAAAAGAATGAAAACAGTATCTATGAACTGGGGGACAATTACAAAACTTGTCACATATGTAAGACAGAGTACTCATCTGAAATACCAGAAGGGGAAAAGAAAGGAGGGAACAGAAGAGAATTTAAAGTACTAATAGCTGAGGATTTTCAAAAGCACAGATTTAGGAAGCTTATAGAACACCATACAGGATAAATAATAAGGAGTCTATACCTGTTGTTGTTGTTGTTGTTGTTGTTGTTGTTGTTCTTATTAGTGTCACGTCCTTCTCCTGTTTTTGCAGTGCTGGAGAGTGAACCTGGGTCCTCAGAGAGTGTGCAGCAGCACCCCACCAACCGAGCTAAACCCTAGCCCTGAGTCTACAGTACCTAGGCATAGTATACTCAAACTTGAGGAAAATCAAAGAAAAAGAGGAAAAGTTGAATGAAATCAGAATGAAAAAAGACACCTCACCTACATAGAAGTAAGGATAAGGATTGCATCAGGTTTCTCTCTGGAAGCCATGAAAACAAGATAGTGCAGCAAAACAGTTAAAGATTTGAAAGGGAAAACACCAACCTAGAATTCTGACTATAGTGAAATTATCCTTCAAAAGTGAAGGAGAAATAAAGATGTTGTCAGACAAATACCGAGGGAATTAACATTTTGTACAAGATGACAATCTAAAAGGAATGTTCTGTGTGATTGCAGATGTTGGGTAAGTGAAATGAGTGGGACAGTGTAATAAGGGTTGTGAGGGAGGATGGAGAATGCTTTATTATAAGATAATTGAACAAGCCTGAGAAGTGGTGAAGTGGCATGAGAAAGTGAATTTGGATGAGCTATAAATGTATATTGCAAACTCCAAGGAAACCACTGAAAAAGTTTTTATAAAAATGTACTTGACATGACAAGAGATTAGAGAAAACTGAACATAGAAAATGTTGAATTCACACAGAGATGACAGGAAATTGAGTGGAAAACAGAAGAAAAAAAGAAACAACAATAATGAATACAAAATATTTATAAGTACAGCCCATGTTAAACCAAATACCAAATATATCAATAATCTCTTTATATGTGAATGGTCTACATACACCAGTTAAGAGAGGCAGGGCTGGGAGTGGCAGCTTTTGTAATTCTTGTTAAGTTCCTTCTAGTTGGGTCCCACTCAGAGTGCCCCTATGTGTAACAGAAGGAAACACTCCCAACACTGTGCTATGCACACAATCTTTTTGTTTGAGCCCATTGTTGCAGACACTGTTTCTTCTCATTTTAAGTCATACCACATCAGCAAAAGGAGGTCCCAGAGGCTCTCCTCTATTCCTGTCATTAAGGCCAATTCTACTTGGAAGCAGAAGGACCTGGCATCCCACTCCCCAAAATATCAGTCATTGAAACTCTATGAATAGCAGAGAAGCACTGACATAGTGCTGAGTATGCAACGCTGTTGGGGAGTATTTTGTTCTGTTGTACATAGGGACGATATGAGTCAGACCTGACTTGATAGTACCTAACAACAACTACTACTACTTTGAGGAGGCAACTCTTCCCCAGTCATTTTTTGAATGTCTTCCAGCCTGGGGAGCTCATTCTGTGGCACTATATTTGACAGTGCTTCTCTGCTATTCATAGGGTTTTCAATGGCTAATTGTTTCCCAAGTGGGCTGCTGGGTCCTTCTCCCTAGTCTGTCTTAGTCTGGAAGCTCAGCTGAAACCTGTCCACCATGCATGGCCCTGCTAGCATCTGAAATACCAGTGGCATAACTTTCAGCATCACAGAAACATGCAAGCTCCCATAGCAGGAGAAACTGACAGACATGTGGATGGGCAGAGTGGTGACACGCACCTGTAATTCTACCATTTGGGGTGCTGAGGCTATACTGGGCTACATAGAGAGTTCCAGGGCAGCTTGGGCTAGATACTGAGACTTTATCTAAAATAGATACAAAAACTAGAGAGGGAGGATGCGGGGAGAAAATGGAGGTTAAAAGCCAAGACCCACTATCTATTGTCTACAAGAAGCATGCTTTGAATATTGATGTCAGTAGATTAGAAGTAAAAGGATGAGAAAAGATATGCTAACACTAATCAACAGAAAGAGGCATGTTGTTGTTGTTAGGTGCCATCAGGTCGAGTCCGACTCATAGCGACCCTATGTACAGCAGATCGAAACACTTGCCGATTCTGTGCCAGGCAAAGGATCTTATTTATGTTTAAGCCCATTGTTGCAGACACTGTGTCAATCCATCTGGTGGAGAGTTTTCCTCTTTTGCGTTGACCTACCACTCTCCCAAACATGATGTCCTTCTCCAGGGATTGATCTCTCCTCACTACATGTGCGAAATATGTAAGATGCAGTCTGGCCATTCTTGCTTCCAAGGAGCACTCTGGTTGCACTTCTTCTAGGACAGATCTGTTGGTTCTTTTGGCAGTCCATGGTATATTCAATAGACGTCTCCAGCACCACAATTCAAAAGCATCAATTCTTTTTCTGTCTCCCTTGTTCAATGTCCAGCTTTCACAACCATATGATGTGACTGAAAATACCATGGCATGAGTCAGACACACCTTTGTCTTCAATGTGACCTCTTTGCTTTTCAATACTCTAAAGAGATCTTTTGCCACAACTTTTCCTAGAGCAATGCGTCTTTTGATTTCTTGACTGCTGCTTCCACAGGTGTTGATTATAGAGCCAAGCAAAGCAGAATCTTGGACAACCTCAATCTTTTCTCCATTTATTGTGAAGTTGCGTGCTGACCCAGTCGTAAGGATTTTTGTTTTGTTGATGTTCAGTCGTAACCCATATTGAAGGCTATGATCTTTGATCTTCATCAGTAAATGTTTTAAATCCTCTTCACTTTCAGCAAGCAGAGTTGTGTCATCTGCATAAGGAAGGTTGTTAATGAGTCTTCCTCCAATCTTGATGCCACATTCTTCCTCATAAAGTCCAGCTTCTCGGATTATTTGCTCAGCATATAAATTGAAGAGAT
>VMDO01039362.1:0-12779 GCA_007922755.1 Pedetes capensis
CATTGAAAGCTAGAAAGGAATGGACACAGGTGACTCAAATCCTAAAGAGAAAAATCTCAGGCCAAGACTAATATATATCCAGCAAAATTATCTTTGAAAATAGATGAGGAGTATAAGACATTTAATGAAATTGATGCTTTTAAATGATATGCAACCACCAAACCAGCACTGGCGAGGATTATAAATCAACCACCACATCCAGGAGAGTTAAGACAACCCTACAAAGGAAATCAAAGAGCTGGTTAGCTGAGATGAGTGCAACCCAAGAAAGGACCAAAGCAAACATGATTCATCAATCAGTAACAGGTAATGATTGGGGGTATAACAATAAATGCTACTCAATAATCACTATTAATGTAAATGGTCTTAACTCACCAATTAAGAGACAGAGGTTGGATAATTCGATGAAAAAGCACAAACCATCAATATGTGGTATTCAAGAAACTCATCTAACTCACAAAGACTGGAATAAACTGAGAGTTAAGGGCTGGAAAAATGTATACCTAGCAGGGGGTGAAAAAAAGAAAGCAGGTATTGCAATACTAATTTCAGATAGATTAAATTTCATTCCAAAACTAATTAGAGGAGACAAAGGAGTACATTACATTTTAATACAAAGAACAATTGATCAAGAATCAATAACACTCCTTAATATTTATGTCCCAAACATAGGGGCACCTAGCTTTATAAGACAAACCTTATGGAATATAAAGAACTTTATTGGACCAAAATCAATAATAATGGGAGACTTCAATACCCCACTTTTATCAAGAGAAAGGTCATCAACACGAAAAATCAACAGAGAAACATCAAATCTAATCTCCACCCTAAACCAGTTGGATCTCACAGATATATACAGAATATTTCATCCACATGATGAGGAATACACATTCTTCTCAGCTTGACATGGAATGTTTTCTAAGATAGATCATATGCTAGTCCATAAGAACTCCCTCAACAAATACAAAAAAAAATAGAAACTATCCCCTGTTCCTCATCAGATCACAATGGAATGAAATTGGAGCTCAACAGCAAGAATAATTCCAGAAACTTTACAAACTCATGGACACTGAATAATACACTGCTGAATGACCCATGGATTGTTGATGAAATCAAATTGGAATTTAAAAAATTCCTACAATCAAATGATGATGAAAATACATCATATCAAAGCATACGGGACACAGCAAAGGCAGTTTTAAGAGGGAAGTTTATAGCATTAAGTGCCTTCATCAATAAAATAAAGAAGAGCCAAATAAGTGACCTAATGATGCATCTTAAGGCACTACAAAACCAACAAAAAATCAATCCTAAAAGGAACACCCAAAAGGAAATTACAAAAATAAAGGGAGATATATCTCAATTAGAATCGAAAGATATAATTCAAAAAAATTAATAAGACTAAAAGCAGGTTCTTTGAAAAGATTAATAAAATAGACCCCCGTCTGGCTAACCTCATCAAAAAGAAAAAGGAAAAATCCAACATACTACGGATTATGAAAGACAACGGGTCCATAACCACCGACTTCAACAAAATACACAAAATTGTCAGGGATTGCTATGAGAGACTGTATTCCCAAAAATATGAAAATGCAGAAGAAATGGACAAATTTATTAACACATATGACCTACCAAAGCTAACTCCAGAAGACATAACTGACTTAAACAAGCCCAATACATATACAGAAATAGAAAAGGTAATTAAAAGTCTCCCAACAAAGAAGAGCCCAGGTCCTCATGGATTAACAGCAGAATTTTATCAAACTTTTAAAGAAGATATAGTATCCATCTTCCTCAAATTATTCCAAAAAATAGAAAAGAGGGGAACACTCGCAAATACATTCTATGAAGCTACCATCACCCTGATACCTAAACCAGAAAAAGATTCATCTAAGATAGAGAATTATAGACCCATTTCCCTTATAAATTTAGATGCAAAAATATTTAATAAAATTCTGACAAACAGAATCCAGCAGCATGTGAAAAAGATTATCCACCACAACCAAGTGGGATTTACACCACACATGCAAGGCTCATTTAACGTATGGAAATCAATTAATATAATCCAGCATATCAAGAAACTGGCAAAGAAAAACCACATGATCATCTCAATTGATGTGGAAAAGGCCTTCGACAAAGTTCAACACCTTTTCATGATAAAAACCCTGGAGAAGATAGGTATAACAGGAAAATACCTTAATTTCATAAAAGTCATTTATGACAAACCTACAGCCAACATGATATTAAATGGAGAAAAACTGAAACCATTTCCTCTTAGATCTGGAACAAGAAAAGGATATCCTCTCTCTCCTATTCTATTTAATATAGTAATTGAAGTCCTGGCCAGGGCTTTCAGACAAGAGAAAGAAATCAAAGGGATACAGCTTGGCAAGGAAGAGGTCAAATTATCCTTATTTGCAGATGATATGATCTTATACCTGAAAGACCCCAAAACCTCAACCAGAAAACAGTTACCACTAATTAACTCCTTCAGCAAAGTCGCAGGCTACAAAATTAACACACAAAAATCAATAGCTTTTCTTTACACCAATGTCAAACAGGAAGAGAAGAAATTTCAGGAAAAATACCATTCATGATAGCCCACCAGAAAATTAAATACCTTGGAATCAATCTAACCAAAGACCCTTCAGATCTCTACAAGCAAAATTTGAAAACAACAAAGAACGAAATAGCAGAGGACACTGAAAAATGGAAAGACGTCCCCTGCTCCTGGATAGGGAGAATATAGTAAATGGATATAGTAAATATAGTAAATATAGAATATAGTAAAAATGGATATCCTACCAAAAGCAATCTATAGATTTAACGCAATACCCATTAAAATTCCACTGACTGACTTTACAGAAATAGAAAAAATGATCCAAACATTCATATGGAACCATAAAAGACCACATATAACCAAAACACTTTTAAGCTGTAAATCTAATGCAGGTGGAATCACAATCCCTGACTTCAAGCTACACTACAGGGCAGTGGTTGCAAAAACAGCTTGGTACTGGCACAAAAATAGGCCCAAAGACATCGGGAACAGAATAGAAGACCCAGAAATACCTCAACACACCTATAGCCACCTGATTTTCGACAAAGGAGCAAAGCAAGTAAACTGGAAAAAGGACAGCCTTTTCAACAAATGGTGGTGGGAAACATGGTCATCTGCATGCAGAAAAATGAAAGCTGACCCACATCTCTCAATATACATGAGAGTTAACTCAAAATGGATAAAAGATCTCAGCATAAAACCAGAAACTTTGAAACTTATAGAAGGCAAGATATGCAATACACTCCATCATATAGGCATAGGAAAGTATTTCCTTAATAGGACTCCAATTGCTCAAGAAATTGAAACAAGAATAGATAAATGGGACTACATGAAATCAAAAAGCTTCTGCACAGCAAAAGAAACAATTAATGGAATGGGAAAAAATTTTTCACATTTTATACATCAAATGAAGGTCTAATTAGTGGAATTTACAAAGAACTCAAGAAAAAAACTCCCCAAAACACAAATAACCCAATACACAAATGGGCAAAGGAACTGGGTAGACAGTTCTCAAGTGAAGAGGTCCGTAAAGCCACGAAACACATGAAAAAATGCTCAGTATCCCTAGCCATTAGGGAAATGCAAATTAAAACAAATCTGAGATTTCACCTTACACCAGTAAGAATGGCCAAGATCAATAAAATAAATAACAACAAATGCTGGCGAGGTTGCGGGGAAAAGGGAACACTCTTACATTGTTCGTGGAGCTGTAAATTGCTCCAACCACTGTGGAAATCAATATGGAGGTACCTCAAAAAACTAAAAGTAGATCTACCATATGACCCAGTTATAACACTATTGGGAATTTACCCAAAGGGATATGGGTCATCATACCACAGAGACACCTGCATCTCCATGTTCAATGCAGCACTTTTCACAATAGCAAGGATATGGAATCAACCAAAGTACCCTTCAACAGAAGAATGGATAAAAAAACTATGGTATACATACACAATGGAATACTACTCAGCAATCAAGAAAAATGAAATAAAGTCATTCAAAGCAAAATGGATGGAATTAGAGAAAATTATTTTAAGGGAACGAACACAAGCTCAGAAAGAGAAACAACACATGTTCTCACTCATGTGTGGGAGCTGAATCAAAATTATAAGAAAGAAAAATCCTATTCAAAGGTCAGATCAAAATAAAAGGGGGAGAAAAAGCTAAGAATGGTGTCAATACAAATGGTCTAGAAAATGCATGCAATTGTTCTAACAAGATAAAAGCAAAGGTCACTACAGGAAAAGTTTCTATCTTAAACAGAACTGGAACCCAAGGACATATACAAAAATATTACCAAGTAAAAAATAGAGAAGACTTAGATGGGGAGGGTGGGGGGGACGCATGCAAGAGGGTAAGGGGTCACCTATAGGAATAATGTACATCAAAATGCCTATATGGAAATGCCACAATGCAAAGCATGTCAGAATGAATCACATTAAGGTGTACATTAAAAATGTCCAATAAAAAATACAGATTTATGAATTCTCAGTGGAAGAGTGTGATGGTACTGGGTCCTGTGTTTGTATTGTTCCCAGTGAATTGTTGTTATTAGATGCTATCCAGTTGGTGTCTGACTCATAGTGACCCTATGTACAACAGGCAAAACACTGTTGTCAGTGCTTCTCTACTATTCATGGGGTTTTCAATAGTAGATTGATTTTTGGGTGTGGCTTGCCGGGTCCTTCTCCCAAGCTTACATTGTCTGGTGTTCCCAGGCAATCTCCCATCCAAGTACTAACCAGACCCAACCCTGCTTAGCTTCTCAGATCTGACAGGGTAGGATGCCACAGTGCTATAGCTGCAGGCAAATAATAGGTATAGATTATGTAAACTATGTTGTTGTTAAGTGCTGTTGAGTTCTGTCCAATTCATAACAACCGTCATAGGGTTTTCAATGGCTGATTGTTTCAGGATTGCTTCAGGAGTGAATTGCCACGTGCTTGTGCCTTTTTCAAGGTGCTGGAAATCAAACATGGGACCTCAGAGACTGCGCTCTACCAACTGAGGTAACTCCCATCCCTCCCAGTGAATAAAAAATAATAAAATAACATTGGTGTTGATGAAAGACAGGGAATATGATACTGTTGGAAAACATGGAAGGGAAGGAGTACTGATGCTACCAGCTGTCTTTAAAATAAATGTTTAAAAACCCTCATGGATTTATGTTTGTTGAATGAATACCCTACTAGCTATCTGTAAATAAAAGTCAGGAAAGATAGGCTTATTACTTCACCTCTTTCTCTTGTTTACACTTGTTCATTTTTACTTTATTTCAAAGAGTAGTAGTTGAATGAGGGAGCAAGTGGTGTTGTGTTATTTGACTCAGGCCTCAAGGGGAAGCCCTGTGTTCCAGCCACCTCAGAAATGTTCCTGATGATAGCAATGTGCTTCAACTCAAAATAAAAGTGCTTGATTTCTTTCCAGGCATTATTCAGGGAACAATGGGGTAAGCCTTTATTTCCTACCTGATTTTTGGTGCTGGTGGCTACCCTTATGCACTGGTCCTTTGATCTTGTCCTATTACCCTACCAACTCTTCGTGTGTCTGATTTTGAAGATTATAGTCCACAGAGTCTTAATGTTTCCATTTTCCTCCATCTCTGAGTGACAAAAAAGGATGGAGACAAGCTCAAATGTTCTATACCAGGCTTCCAAACACTGCATTTCCATGTGTAGAGGTTGGGCCTAATATGGCCTGCTCATCACAAGTTGTTCCAACTTTGTAGGGACACCAACAAAATGCATCAACAAACTTGCTCACAACTATCTAACAAACATTTTCAAAATGTCAAATGACCCTTGATGACCAGCCTGCTTATAACTACTGTGCTCCAAGGGTCCTTGGGGGGAAAAGCTAAGGCCAAGTTTTCAGAGTGAAATCACTTCTCCATTGAGTTAGAGAGCTCACTGCCAAGCTGGAGCAGCAATATAACACATAACCACTCAGAATGATTATGGTTTCCCAATCACCATGCCTTGCCAAGACTCTGTTACAAATTTGCTGTTCTCAGAGGAACAGCCTGGGGATTTGGATACTATCTAAAGTAATTTCTGGATGAGCTTCTCACTCCCCATTTGTACCACCTGTGCCCTCTTGCTATTCTTCACTACCTTAGCTGCATAGCTGGCTTCCATCTTTGTCAGTTCTTCCTCCTTTCACACTCAGTAACAGACTCATTTTCTGTAAGGATTTGTCTACATTTCTTGGAACTTGTGGTAATACCTACTAGTGATATAGAGATGATACTAAGCTATCAATTAAGAACTTTAGTGAACTGTTTGCCAGCTGATCACAATCAGTTTATGGGGAGAGATGTACAAAGTTAAGGCAAAGTATGTTCTTTATAGCTACACAAATCCTTTGGCCTAGTTGATAATATAGGCTCATCTTGAAGTCACACACCATTTGTTTGGACTATGGGAAATACCCAGGTCTTCACTAAAATCAGACTAAAAGATTTTTTTGGCTTCTTTTTCCTAGGTCTTTCCAGGGAAGTATATCCCCCACGGTAACATGAAAGATGGATTACAGAATTCAAAAGAGATTGTGAATGTCATGGGAGAAAACACAAAGAATGAAAGAACACAACAGACAGAAAAACAGAGTTTGACTCTTCTGTCCATTCCATTAAATATGTTGCTACTTAGCACCAAGACCGATTAACATCCTTGTGCTTACTATCCATATCATCATTCCCTGTAAAGGCAGTGCCTTACATGGTTCATTGGTCATAAACTGTTCCAACTCTATTTACCTTCTTCCAGGCTCAATCAGGGGTGAGAAGAAATGAGGTTCCCTATGGTTGTTGTTAGAGGTCAACAAATACACACCCACTAACCATTCTTCATCATCTTACCAATTTACCCCAACAAGGAATAGAATGTCTTTATTCTTTCAAGGCTTACTCAAAACTCTCTCTTCCAAGAATATATTCTAGTGTAAAATCAGGCAGTGAAATGATTTAATTGAAATCCTTGTTCCATGTGTGGTGGTCAGTGGCTCCATGTCTGCTTTTTTTAACTTGTTCTAAGTCCTTTCTATAGCACAGATCAGGTGGTTCATAATGGTCCACTATATGACAGACATCTGTGAAAAAGTCACTTGTGGCATAAGAGTTGGTTTGTTTTTTGTAAAGAGGGTTCAGTGTCAGTGTACAATTGAACTGAGTTCCACCATTGAAATAGAGAGTTTTCTGCTCTGTGCTCTTTCAGTAATTTTCCTTAAAATGTTGAGATATCCAAAGGTGCATCGTGGACTGTTTTAGGAAATAAAGCTAAGTGAAGGTGGGGATATTGAGGCCTAATATCCACTTCAATTTTTTAAAATTTATTTTATATATTGAAGGTAAATATATAATGTCAGTTAAAAACAAAGTTGAACATTTCTTTGAAAAGATTGGAAACTAAATATTGTAAAAATGGCCATAATACCAAAAGCAATTTATAGATTTAATGCAATTCCCATTAAAATTCCAATGGCAGACTTTGTAGAAATAGAAAAAAAAAATTCATATAGAAACACAAAAGACCACATATAGCCAAAATAATCTTAAATTGCAAAACCAGTGCTGGTGGGGTCACAATCCCTGACTTTAAACTATACTACAGGGTTATAGTAACAAAAACAGCTTGGTACTGGTGCAAAAATAGGCCTGAAGACCAGTGGAACAGAATTGAAGACCCAGAGATTCACCCATGCATCTATAGCCACCTGATCTTTGACAAAGGAGCTAAGCATGGAAATTGGAGAAAAGATAACCTCTTCAACCAATGGTGCTGAGAGACTTGGCTTTCCAGCAGTAGAAAATAAAGATAGACCAGCACTTGTCAATCTGCACAGGAGTTTATTCCAAATGGATAAAAGACCTCAACATAAAACTAGAAGCCTTAAAACAACTAGAAGAAGAAAAGATAGGCAATACATTCCAACACATAGGCATAGGAAGGCATTCCCTTAAAAAGACTCCAATTGCTTAGGAAATTGCACTAAAAACAGACAAATGGGTTTACATGAAATTAAAAAGCTTCTGTATAGCAAAGGAAACAATCAACAGAGTTAAGAAAGATTCTACTGAATGGGAGAAAATCTTTGCATCCTACACATCTGACAGAGGACTAATTTCTAGAATTTATAAAGAATTCAAGGAAGCAAATCCCAAGACAACAAATAATCCAATACACAAGTGGCCAAAGGAACTGAACAATCAGCTCTTAAATGCAGAAGTTTGCAAGGCTATGAAGCACATGAAAAAATCCTCAATATCCCTAACCATTGGGCAAATGCAAATGAAAACAACTCTGAGACTCCACGTAACTCTGGTAAGAATGACCAAGATCAACAAAACAAATAATAGCAAATGCTGGTGAGGTTATGGAGAACAAGGGACCCTCTCACACTGTTGGTGAGACTGTAAATTCGTTCAACCTCATTGGAAATCAATAAGGATGTATCTCACAAAACTAAAAATAGAACTGCCCTATGACCCAGCTATACCACTACTGGGAATATACCCACAGGGAGATGAGTCATCATACCACAGAGACATCTGCATCTCCCGATTCAATGCAGCCCTTTTCACAATAGCAAGGATATGGAACCAACCAAAGTGCCCATCAACAGAAAAATGGATAAAAAAGTATGGTACATATACACAATGGAATACTAACTAGCAATAAAAAAAATGAAATAATGTCATTGACAGCAAAAGTGATAGAACTAGAGAACACCATCTTAAGTGAATTAACATAAGCTCAAAAATAAAAGCAGGCTGGGATTTAGCTCAGTTGGTAGAGCACTGTGCTGCAGTCTCTGAGGTCCTGAGTTCAACTCCCAGCACCGCAAAAATGGGAGAAGGGCCTGGCAATCCACTCCCAAGGCAATCCCGAAGCACTCAGCCATTGAAAACCCTATGAGAGTCGCTATGAGTCAGATATCGACTTGAGAGCACCTAACAACAACAACAACAACAAAAACAAAAACAAAAATACCATATCTTCCCACTCATATGTTGGAGCTGAATCTTACTTAAAGGAAAAAAAATCCTGTACATAAGATGATATATAAAAATGCACAATTAAACTTAGCAATGAAGGGACAATATAAAGGGTAGAAAGAAGGTAAACTTAGCAATGAAGGGACAGTATAAAGAGTAGAAAGAAGGAGGGAGGGAACTAGCAGAGGGAAGTGAAGTTTGGGGAAGGTAGGATAGGGAGGAAAGTCAATGTAGAGGGATGAAGAGGGAGAGGATAATCTCAATGTAAAAAACACAACTTAATGAGTATGTGGGAAAAATAGGAGACTATAACCCAAATATGCATTGGAGTTTTACTACATATTAGCCATAAGGCTCCATAAATCTTGTGGGTTGATGAAAGTGTCACCATAATTGATGTAATGGATGCATAATGGAAACAGCCAGTGCTGTATTACTCTATACCCCATCATCATTTTTTAATAAAGGGAGATAAAAAGATTGGAAACTATAGTTCCAAATATTTCTGGATTTGTCTGTTATTAGCAAAGTCACTTGCAAATTTTGAGAATACTTGTATTGTTGTATTCTCATTCAGTCTGAATGTGTTATGCTGTGCTGGAAGCGTAATAGAAAAATACCCTTATAAAATGCACATGCTGCTTATAAAATTATCCTATAGCATTTAACTAAGGTATTTTCTTCTGGTTTTCTTGAAATTCTATCTCCAAATTAATCTAGAACAGATTCTCATTCCATAGATTCACAGAGGATCATGTGCTTATCAATAGTTACATTTACAGATTTCTGATTTATGTCAGCCTCCATGTGATGTGGTAAAGCAAAGGAGATAGTATAAGAAGTCATTGACACCTTTCCAAAGAAAGAAGGTATGGTAAAGCATAGAAACCACAGAGGAGCTTGAGAGATGGCCCCAGTTTGCAGAACTGAGCAACAAGAAGGAGTGAACAGGACACATATCTAGCCATAGCTTCGTGTTGTTAGGTGCTTTTCAGTTGGGTCCAACTCACAGCAACCCTAGCTACAACAGAATGAAGCACTGCCTAACACTGTGCCATGCACATGATCTTTTTTATCTGACAGTGCTTCTGTGATATTCATAGGATGTTCAATGACCAATTGTTTTGAGAGTGATCTTTGGAGTCCTTTCTAGTCTGTCTTCCTAGTGGAAGCTCAGCTGAAGCTTGTCCACTATGGAAATGCTCCTGGTATCTGAGTACTGGTGGCATAGCTTTAAGCATCATAGCAACATGCCAACCTGCATGGTATGGTAAATTACAGATAAGCAAAGGAGGCTTCATGTTGGGGAGGGGAAATGAGACTGTCATCCAAAAAGGTAAGCCAGACAGCCCTGGCCATCAAATTGACAGTCCCCTAGGACAAACCCACAGTCCTTAAAGCCCTTGGATATTTCCAGGGATATGGTAAGACAGTGGCTCTTCCTGATTGTGGGTTCATCTTTAAAGAAGTGACTCTTTTTCCCATGCTCCATGTCTCAGAGGGCCATGACAAAGTACAATCTTGAGAGGGAACCTATTATATGAGACTGAGCTACCCAGGGGGCCTGAAAACAAAGAATTATAACTGGTGGAGATCCTGGGGTTGACCTGCCACAACCTTAGCATACTACACAGCTGCAGTGGGTAGTTACAGTGAAGGCAGTTATGGGAGGCTGACACACTGAGTGATTTAAGCAGCAAGAGACTTGGAAAGTTGCTCAGAAGCAAGCCCTATCCCTCAGGAAGAGGAGATGACTCCATCTCCTGAGGGAAACTATGGAGACTGTCAATTCTGAGCTGTGGTCAGAGAAAAAGGCCCCATCTTCAACTGACTACCACCTCCACCTAACAGACTCCAATACTAGAGGTTACAGAAAGAGCTGCTCCAGTACTTTTTCTTCTTCTTTTTATTCCTGCTGTTCTAGGGCTTGAACCCAGTATTTTTCATGGTGTAAGTGCTGTGCCACTATGCAGTACTGCCAGTCTTTTCCTTATTTTTATGGGGAGATGGGATCTCATTGAATTGTATAGGCTGTCTCTAGCCCAAGATTCAAGATATGACCAGAAAAGAACCTCCCCATGGTACATAATAATTAAAATTTCAAGGTCACAGAACAAAGAAACAATGTTAAAATCTGCAAGAGAAAAACATGAATTCACTTACAAAGGCAAACCAATCAGAATTGCATCAGACCACAACACAAATCCTAAAATCTAGGAAAGCATGGAATGATATATTTCAAGCACTGAAAGTGGATACCAACCAAGATTATTTTCTACATCAAAGTTATTTAAAATTGATGTAGAAATAAAAACATCCCAAGATAAGCAAACACTAAAGCAACACATGACCACCAAACCAGCATTACATAAAGTACTTAAGTGAATCCTAGGCATACAAAAGGAAGAAAGATTGTCTCTACCATGATAGTACAGGAAAGAATAAACTTCATGGAAGGAACAGAAAAACTAAAGAGAAATAGATAAGACTCATGTCTAACTCAAAGAAAACAGCAAACACTGAATGTAAATAAGAAGAAAAAAATAATGAATAGTATATGAACCAACCAGGAAAATACCCAGTGCAATTCCAAGAACCAGCAAACCATTCTCAATAATAACCTTAAATATACATGGTCTTAATTCTCAAATTAAATGACATAGATTAGTTGTTGTTAATTGCTATTTAATCAGGTCTGATTCATAGAGATCCTATGTACAACAGAATTAAATACTCTTTGACACTGTGCATCCATGCCTGGCACTATGAGTTCTTCTTTGCTATTCATAAA
The DNA here is from genome assembly GCA_007922755.1 of Pedetes capensis. Lineage (NCBI taxonomy): Eukaryota > Metazoa > Chordata > Mammalia > Rodentia > Pedetidae > Pedetes > Pedetes capensis. Next base: position 11,848 of record VMDO01039362.1, read on the forward strand.
GTTTTTGCCAGTTGATTGTTTCAGGATTGTTTGATAGTGTGCTGCCAGGTCCTTCTCCCATTTTTGCAGTGCTAAGGATTGAACCCAGGGCCTCAGAACATGCAGAGAAAACACTCTATCAACTAAGTTAAACCTCAGCCCATAGATTTGTAGAATGATTAAAAAACAAGATTCAACAATTTGTTGGATCTCTAAGAAACACATATTACCAACAAAGACACCCACAGACTAAAGGTGAAAGGATGGAAACTGATATACCAAGCAAGTAGAAGCCAAAAATTAAAACATTAAGAGTACTCATCCTTATATTAGACAAAGTAGAGTTCAAGTTAAAACTAGTCCAAAGAGATGAAAAGATAAAGATCACTACATATTAATAAAGAGAGCAATGATCAAGAAGATATAACAATTGTAAATATATTTGTACCAAATATCAGTGCACCAACTTCAATAAAAAATACTACTAGACTTAAAGGGACAGACAGGTCCAGATACAACAATAGTGGATGATGTCATCAGGAGATAGGACATCCAGACAAAAAATCAACAAAGTTCAGAGTTAAATACCACAATAGATCAAATGGGCTTAATAGACACATATAGAAAAGATACAGAATATGCATTCTTCTCAGAAGCCCATGGAACTGTCTCTAAAACAGATCATATTTTAGGCCATAAATCAAGTCTTTAAAAATATCAAAAAACTGAAATAATCTCATATATCTTACTGGAATAAAATTAGAAATTAACAGCAAGAGAAAATATAGGAATCATTAAAATACATGGATATTGAACAATATACTCTTTAAATAAAACCAGTAAAAGGAAAGAAATAATAAAGATAAGAGCAGAAATTAATGAAATAGAGACTAAAAGAACAATAAAAAGAATTGAGGAAGAAAAGAGCTTGCTCTTTGCAAAGATAAACAAGA
>VMDO01039363.1:0-12736 GCA_007922755.1 Pedetes capensis
GTGAAACACAAGGCTCCAGGAATTAATGGGATACCAATAGAGATGTTTCAACAAACAGATGCAGCACTGGAGGTGTTAACATGTTTGTGCCAACATGTTTGGAAAACAGCTACTTGGCTGACTGACTGGAAGAGATCCATATTTGTGCCTATTCCCAAAAAAGGGGATACAACTGAATGTGCAAACTATCAGACAATATCATTAATATCTCACACAAGCAAAATTCTACTAAAGATCATTCAGAAACGACTGCAGCAGTATATAGACAGGGAATTACCGGAAAATCAAGTGGGATTCAGAAGAGGGTGGGGAACCAGGGACATCATTGCTGATGTCAGGTGGATATTAGCTGAAAGCAGAGAATATCAGAAAGATATCTATCTATGTTTTATTGACTATGCAAAGGCATTTGATTGTGTGGATCATAAGAAATTATGAATAACACTTTGGAAAATGGGAATACCAGAACACCTAATTGTGCTCATGAGAAATCTGTACATGAACCAGGAGGCAGTTGTTCGAATAGAACAAGGAAACACTGCGTGGTTTAAATTTGAGAAAGGTGTGCGTCGGGGCTATATACTTTCACCCTATCTCTTCAATTTATACGCTGAGCAAATAATCCGAGAAGCTGGACTTTATGAGGAAGAACGTGGCATCAAGATTGGAGGAAGACTCATTAACAACCTGCGTTATGCAGATGACACAACTCTGCTTGCTGAAAGTGAAGGGGATTTAAAACATTTACTGATGAAGGTCAAAGATCATAGCCTTCAATATGGGTTATGACTAAACATCAACAAAACAAAAATCCTTATGACTGGGTCAGCACGCAACTTCACAATAAATGGAGAAAAGATTGGGGTTGTCCAAGATTTTGCTTTGCTTGGCTCTATCATCAACACCTGTGGAAGCAGCAGTCAAGAAATCAAAAGACGCATTGCTCTAGGAAAAGCTGTGGCAAAAGGTCTCTTTAGAGTATTGAAAAGCAAAGATGTCACATTGAAGAAGGTGTGTCTGACTCATGCCATGGCATTTTCAGTCACATCATATGGTTTCGAAAGCCGGATATTGAACAAGGGAGATAGAAAAAGAATTAATGCTTTTGAATTGTGGTGCTGGAGACGTCTATTGAATATACCATGGACTGCCAAAAGAACCAATAAATCTGTCCTAGAAGAAGTGCAACCAGAGTGCTCTTTGGAAGCAAGAATGGCCAGACTGCATCTTACATATTTCAGACAAGTAGTCAGGAGAGATCAATCCCTTTAGAAGGACATCATGTTTGGGAGAGTGGCAGGTCAATACAAAAGAGGAAAACCCTCTACCAGATGGATTGACACAGTGTCTGAAACAATGGGCTTAAACATAAATAAGATCATTTGCCTGGCACAGAATCAGCAAGTGTTTCAATCTGCTGTACATAGGGTCGCTATGAGTCAGACTAGACTCGACAGCTCCTAACAACAACAAATCTCAATACATCCTCTAGGCATATGTGATGTGAAGCATACAAGCAGGGCATGGGTTAGGGGTGAGAGCGAGGCCTTGAGTGCAAAAGTTAAGAGTCAGCCTAACAACATAGACCTGAAGACCTATGGAACAGAATTGAAGACCCAGAGATACTCCCACGCAACTGCAGCTACCTGATCTTTGACAAAGGGGCTAAGGACACAAAATGGAGAAAAGAAAGCCTCTTCAACAAATGGTTCTGGGAAACTTTGATGTCCATATGCAGAACAATGAAAAAAGATCCATACCTCTCAATTTTCATGATAGTCAACTCAAAATGGATAAAAGACCTCAACATACAACCAAAACCTTAAACCTACTAGAAGAAAAGAAAGGAAAAATGCTCCAACACATAAGTGTAGGAAAGCATTTCCTTGAGACTCCAATAGCTCAGGAAATCATGCCAAGTTGGCAAATGGTATTGCATGAAATTAAAAAGCCTTTGTACAGCAAAGGAAACAATCAACAGTTAAGAAAGAACTCACTGAATGGGAGAAAACCTTCACATTCTACACATCCAACACAGAATTTCTAGAATTTACAATGAATTTAAGTAAGCAAATCCCAAGACAACAAATAACCCAATTCACAAGTGGGCAAAGAAAATGAACAGACAGTTCTGAAATGAAGAAGTTCATAAGGCTAAGAAGCACATGAAAAAATGTTCAATATCCCTAGCCATTAGGGAAATGCAAATCAAAACAACTCTGAGAGTCCACCTAACTCCAGTAAGAATGGCCAAGATCAACAAAACAAATAATAACAAATGCTGGCAAGGATATGGAGAAAAGGGAACCCTCTAAAACTGTTGGCGGGACTCTAAATTAGTCCAACCACTTTGGAAATCAATATGAGGATACCTTAGAAAAGTAAAAATAGACCCATCATAGGATGACTACTGCTGCTGGGATTTAGCTCAGTTGGTAGAGCACCGCTCTGCAGTCTCTGAGGTCCTGAGTTCAATTCCCAGCACCGCAAAAATGGGAGAAGGATGTGGCAATCCACTCCCAAGGCAATTCTGAAACAATCAGCCATTGAAAACCCTATGAGGGTCACTATGAGTCAGACATGACTTGATGGCACCCAACAACAACAACAAGGATGACTACTGGGAATATACCCAAATGGAGATGAGTCATTATATCACAAATATACCTACACCTCCATATTCAATGCAGCACTCTTCACAATAGCAAGGATAGTAAACCAACTATCCAGTAAGATACCCATCAATAGAAGAATGGATTAAAATATTATGGTACACATATATAATGGAATATTACTCAACAATAAAAAGTGAAATGATGTCATTTGCAGCAAAATGGATGGGACTGGAGAATACTATCTTAAGTGAATGAACATAAGCTCAAAGAGAGAAGCATCATATGTACTCAATCATATGTTGGAGCTAAATCTTACTTAAAGAAAGAAAAAATCTATACATAAGTTGATATATAAAAATGCACCATTAAACTTAGTGAAGAAGGGATAATATAAAGAGTAGAAAGGAGAGAGGGAACTAACAAAGGGAAGCAAAGATTGGGGAAGAGGAGGAGAAACAATGTAAAGGAATAAAGGAGGAGAATATTGTCTCAATGTACACAATGCAACTTTATAAGTACATGAGAAAAATGGGAAAAATAACCCAAATATACATATGAGTTTTACTACATATGGTCAAAAGTTTCCATAAGCCTCATAAGTTGATAAAAGTGTAACCAGAAGCAATGTAATGGTTGCATAATGGAAAAAGCAAATGCTGTACCATGTGTCCCACCAATATTTATCAATAAAGAGGGGGAAAACAGCCTAAAACTCAGTAATTAAGGAAATATTTAAATGCTTTCAAAAATCAAAGTGCAAAAAACTCATGATGAAAAAATATCAAAATTTTAGATAAAGATGGGCTATTGTTTGTTTTACAACTCTGAATTATTGTGCAAGAGGAATAGTCATTTCCAATCTGCCAACAGTTCCCTGCCCTGCAAGGCCCTTCAGGCAGATTTATGAAGGGTGACATGAATGCAAACAGATTGGACAACATGGGGTTTCAAATATAGTCATGTTTTTAATTGCAGAGCTTTTATTAACTATTTCTTTGGGGTTCAAAATATGGAAGTGCATTTTGGAAAGTGTCTACAGGTGTGCATATTTCCTATTAGCCTCAGGATCCAGTATGGCTCAGCACAAACAGAACTGAGTTGTGATCCCTAAATCTGCCTGCTCTAAGTGGAGCTTTGTCCAGCTCGGTGCTAGATGAAAGAGTAGTAAAGTGAACTTGTCCAGACAACAATATAAACAATGTTCATGAGGATGACAAGAAGATTTTCTATAAATCATTAAAGTATCATTTTAGATGAGGAATGTATTATTTTTTTCATGTATTCACTGAAATATGGATATTTTAGAGTGAGGTTCTGGAATTACCTTTCTATTTACTCTTCCCTAGTGGCTCAAATGTCTTCAGCTATACCACCCTGGCATCTGATCTTGTCAGATCTTGGAAGCTAAGGGAGTTGGGCCTGGTTAGTCCTTGGATAGGAGACCTCCTGGGAATACCAGGTTCTGTAGTCTTGGGAGAAGGACATGGCAGCCTACTCCCAAAACAATCAGTCAATGAAAACACCATGGATAGCAGGAGAATTACTAACATCGTGCCAGGCATGGCACAGTGTTGGGTAATGTTTCATCTGTTGTACATAGGGTCACTATGAGTCAGACCTGACTTGACAGCACCTAACAACAACAAACAACAGTAGCTCAAACAGATTGCTTAAGAATGTTGTCTGATATGATCCCACCTGGAAAATGCCTATGCACAAACCCTGGATTACCAGGTGATTCTGCCTCTCTCTGCCCCCGCACCCATGCCAGCTCTGGATCCTGGGCTCCCGGGCTCCCTGCCCACCACTTATCCTACACCAGGGTCAGCATTTTAAAATCTTTTTTTGGTGGATTGAGTCCTTTCCTTAGTTGATCCATATCAGTCAGAATCTAACCAGAAAAATAAAACCATTTCAAGCAGTAGGCGGCCATTTTCCTAAACTAAATGTAGTTAAATATCAGCAACTTCAAATGATTCAAACTATTAATCAAGAGAAAGGGAACTTAGGGAATGTGTGACTCTGAAGGAAACTAGGCCCAGCCAGGAGCAGAGCAGAGCCCAAATAAGGGTGCCCATCATCAGATAGCAATACAGGACTACCAGAAACATCAGCAAACATTGCTCAGACAACATTGAGATCCTTTGCAATCTAATCACCTCCTTAACATTATTGTGGGAGCCACAAACCCACAAGTTCATTGTACTTCAAAGCTGTCCCCTTATTAAATGTATGTAATTAACAGCAGGAGCCTCTCTCCCTCTGCATTAAGTAATCTAAAGTAGCTAAAGAATTGCCTTTCTTTTTTTCCCAGGGAAATATCTCCTTGTGCATCCAAAACTATCAGTTTTAATAAAGTAAAAAACACCATAATCACGTGGGATAGTGCCCATTTAGTGCTGACATCTTCTTGATGTAGTTGTCCATTTTAGCTGCCCTTGAACTGAAGCAATTTCAATCTTTTTATGCTCTTACCCATTTTCTTGATTTCCTCTGCCCAGGGACATTCTCCAGATGAATGAATAAACAACTAGTTAAATGAGTGAAGGATGGGTGATAGAAAGTGATTGTATGTTAATGATAATAATGATAGGCCAGGAGTTTAAATATAGGGTTGTGCCCCAGCCTTTCTTTTGGTGGTAGCAGGAGGTATAGAGTGCCATGGTTTGTGCAGAGTCATGTGAAATATGAACTTCCTCCATATTAATATTTTATCCTCAAACCATAGTTAAAACATTAAAAGTAGAGAGAGGTGATTTACACAGAAGGATAGTCATCATTATGGCATTCTTCACTGCAGGTGAGGAGAGTTATTTATCTTCTTTATTCCTGTAGGAAATAAACTTGCCCTAATCATTCAGATTCTCTACTTCATGTTCATACTCCCTATGCATTCAGCCTTTGCAGGATTCTATAAACCCTCGCCCCACACACACCATCATCATCCTACAATATGTCCTAAAGAGTTGAATTTTTTTATGAATCACTGTTAATGTATATTGAACTCTGATTTTTTTCAAATATAGTTCATTTTCCTTCATAAATCTTGCAAAGTCTTCAAAATAAAAGCAGAAGAAATATCGTAGTTAAGGTATAATTGTCAACATCAAGGGCATGAAATTAACCAGGTGTCTAATGCACTAAACACAGTTCAGGTACCTTTTGTAGATCACTTGGACGTGAATAATGCTCAGAAATTTGAGTTTGAAATGGCTCCAGTTAGAACTATTAAGGTATCCTAAAAGAGTTCATGCATCTTAGCTATCTTTTAAGAACAGAAATGTAGAACCAGTCTCTTGCATTCTTCCTTCCTTTACACATAATGGTTCCTTCTAGCTAGAATGTGATGTACTATAGTAATAACTTCAAATACATATTTACAGCGGCTGGTGTTATACTTCAATGTACACACACACACACACACACACACACACACACACACGACAGAGAGACAGACAGAGACAGAGAGACAGAGAGAAACAAATTACAGATGCTCTGAGGCAAAAGGTAATTAAGTAATTGAAATACAAATATCTTATGCAAGTGTAACTTGGCAGAAGCCACTAAAAGCTATCATACCAGTCAGTTCTCTTCCTATGAGGGATTTATACTCTATCAAGATGTAAGCAAAGGATGTTAACCAGCTCAGACTGACAACAACCTAGACATTCAAACATGCTTTTTAATATGCATTTGCTTTTTTAACAAGTTCTTTAGATATACAACAGAAAATGTCATTTATTTTTCTAAAATGATGGCCATTGATATAAAATTTTAAATGTCAAATGAAAAAACATTTCTAAAAGAACTTCAGTATAATTACGTTATGATTTCTTACTCATCAAAGTACAAAGCTACTGCCTGAAGTTGAAATTTTTTGCCTTTAATTAAAGTTCTCACTTGTGGACTTCACTGGATTTTAGTATTGAACATAAATATTTGTGTAGCTCTTATTGACCCAAGTCTTTACTAACAAAATATAGTAAATAAGAACCTGTGGATGAAGTAGGAACTAAAAGGCATAAAGGCAGGGGGAAAAGGTGGCTTCACATTCTCCTCAAGGGCAGTCAGGGCTGGGGCCCCATCACAGTGCTTCTGTCACTAAATTTTCCCATACCAAATTGCAGAACCTTTCTTCTACCACTATTCTCAAACTTTTCCATAAGTCATAATTTCCTCTGGAGGACTTCTTAAAGTGCTGATTGCTAAAGGCTGTCCTTGGAGTTTCTGATTGAGTAGTTTGGGGGTGGGGCAAATTTGCATTTCTAACAAACTCCTAGAGAACTCTGGTTTTGCAAGAGGGGAGTATGGGGAATCACTGCTTCACAGTATTAATTGTAACTTACCTTTGGACTTCAACATTTTCAAAGCCTTTTTGTTTAGTTTATTTCTCAACCACCCCATAAGGTACAGCAGGTAGCTATTCTCTACATTTTATAGATTATTAGTGAGAAATACTTTGGGTTCTCCTCCTGTATTGCAATGAATACAACCACCATCGATGAAAGTGCCCAAGAGAGAAACCTAGAAGTCACCCAGGACTTCCCTCACTTCCCCTCACTTCCAGCCCCTCTCCAGGTCTCACTGATTTACTCTCTTCCTTGCAGGCATCCTGCTCTTTCCCACATCTGTGCCTTTATATATATTGCCCTCTCTTGCTGATATATCTTGATGCTCATGTTTAAGTTTCTGTAGGAAAGTGTTCTATGAAATTTAAAGTATTTTAAATCAGGATACTTTATTTTTATAGATAGGTAATGTATTTTGTCCTCTTTTTCATATTCATGAACGCAGTTTCTCTTTCCAATGTGCACACTTTTTGGGCACTTCTTTTTAAACTTTTACCATTCCACAAATGCGCTTGTGTCTGAAACTCTTACTTGAAGCATGTTAGGCATGATAGTACTCTTTAGGTAGGAACAGAAGTTGCTAAGCCCCCAATACACTGGATGGGATCAGATTGCCATTTCTCTTTATTTAATCTGCTTTTTCTTATCCCAAGTATTTTGACTCCTCAGACTTTCACTTTCTCCATTTGGCTTATTAATTTCAGCCTTAGCGTCACCAAGGCCTGGGGTTTAACAGGATGAGCTGCTGTTCTGAGAAAAAGTTTATTGCTCAAAAATACAATTATTCTTTTGTTGTGAACTTTTATAAGGAATATAAACTAGGCTTTTGCTAAATTGCCAGGCTCACTGGTGTTAAGATGTACCTGATGTCATTTTCTATAACTCAAACCATCTACAGTCTGTGTTTTCACTGTTAAAAACAGGTTTCTCTGGATTCTCTGCTTGGCAATTACTCAAAACACTGCGTCTAAACTCTCCCTAACTAAACCAAGACGGGGAAGGACCTTGCTGGTAAACTTGCCTCTCTCAGCACTTGAAGACAGTTATATCACCAGGAAAACAGGATTTAAGAGGTTTGCAGATCCATTATTAAAAGACGAGAGGCTGACATTTTGTTTCATATGGCATGTTAGTAAGTTCCTGTGCTCCTGACGGGCAGGATCATTGCTCTGTGCTGTAACTGGCATTCATTCACAAAGGTTCACTGGAAGTGCCCGCTCCCAACCCCTTTTCATCCCAGTCTTCACAACATATATTAGTTCTAGCATCTTGCTAAGCTAACAATTGTTCTTTGAGGACATCAGTACGTTGCCCTAATGCCAGCCTTATGAAGACTTCATCATTGATACTGCATCAAGAGTTTATTAATGCTACAGTGCTTCAATATTTTTATCTGCCCTGTGGAGATGATAATGCCTGGTAAACTGGTGTGACCTTCAAGTATGATGACATACATAGAAAGTGTGCAGCCAACTGGAATTACTGAAGTGTTTTCAGCTACTCTAAGCATGTGAAGAAAGGAATATATTTATCTTGTTGGTTGCTATTACCCTAGTACCTTACAAGTACCTGGCAGGTGGTAAATAGTCAATAATTTTATTGAGTGAATACAAGCATGAATGTACAAATGGAGGAAGGAAGGAAGGAAGGAAGCCAGCCCTGGCAAAGAAGGAAAAGAAAACTTTGTGAGTTTTTTGTGGAAATAAAATGGGTATAGTAAGAAAATTGTGTATAGGGTTATGCACCAACCTTGCCTTTCTCAGAGGAGGGTTGATAGGCATAAATGAAATTTTAAAAAGAAAGCAATAGCAAAATATGTCAGCAATGAAAGCATACTGAGATTTATTGAAAGAAAAGACAGAGAAGCATGAAAATCTATAATCCTGGGTGCAAAGATTCTGAGGGTGAAGCAAAGCCACAGTGCATGCGAATAGGAGAGAGTCAGGGAAATGGGGGAGGACAAACATAATACAGGAAATAAAGGAAGGAGAAGCAAGGCAGAAGTCAAAAGAAAGCTTTGAATATATGAGTAACTGATAGAGAATCAAATGATGGGGAAATTTTTTGTTTATTATGGGAAATAAATTATAAATTTGTATTCAGTGTAAATTTCTTTTGTAATATTTATTAAAACTTTTGAAGACCATAATGAATAAAACATATGGAAGTGCTTTGCAAGTTACAAATCTTAATTTGTTTACAAAGAATAAAATTGTTTTTTACTTTGTAGCTAAACCATTACATTTAAAATGTACTATGAAGCCACTCAAAACTTTGAAATTTGGAGAATATAGAATTTTTGCTGTATAAAGGCTAAGTCCAACATCCAAAAAACTCAAAGCACTCTGAGGAAGGGGAAAATCATAGCCCTTCACAGTTTGTGTTAGCACTGCTTGATCTTTAGTCCCCCTTGAATTCTTCATGCAATGATTAAGGTTGGGTGCCATAGTCATGTCCGACTCATAGTGACCCTCATAGGGTTTTCAATGGTTGATTGTTTGGGGATTGTCTTGGAAGTAGATTGCCATGTCCTTCTCCCATTTTTGACGTGCTGGGAATTGAACCCAGGACCTCAGAGACTGCAGAACAATGCTCTACCAACTGAGCTATATCCCAGCCCCTGATGCAACGAAGGGAGGTTTAAATAAATAAAACACAATCATTTACACTTTGATGATTATTTCACATTTCCATGTCAACTACCTTGAGAAGACCACTATAAAAGAAGCCACAGCCACCAGCTAAAGTGCTGACTATCCCTTCAGCAACTGCTCCGCAGCCAGGTTTTTGGGGGCAAGTTTCTTGCTCAACCTCTTTAGCCCCCGACCCCACCTTTAACTTTCTTTTAATAAAGCTTGCTTTGCTAATTCCAACTGCTCTCCACTGTCTCCTCACACCACATAGTGCCCTGTTAAATTCTTCTTAACAGAGACACAAGAACCAAGTTAAAATCCCATAATAAAAAAAAAAAATTTAATATCACTTCCTTAAAGTCACTGATTCTCAATCCTGGTTACACTTTAGAATCACCTGGAAAGCTTTTCCAACATACCCATATGATTCCAACATACCCATGATTCCAACATACCCGCATGCAGTCCTTCTGGTATGCAACTTCAGTTCCTTTGCAGAAGGGCCATATATGCCCATGTAAGACTCCCTAGGATTCTAATAATCACCCAGGGCAGAGAGTCTCTCACACTATTGATTCATTTTCTCCAAACAACTCCACTGAATGCCATTAACTGCCTGTGAGAAATGTTAAAGAATAACTTTTAGATTTTTTTTATATTTATTTTATTTTTATGGTGCTGAAGATTGAACCCAAGGTCTCATACATGCAAGGCAAGTGCTCTACTACAAAGGCACACCCTAGGCCAGAGAATAATTTTTTAAAGGAGTAAAATCATGACCTTTATTCAAATATAAAATGAATGCATGTTGAAAACTTTATTTACTTCATTAGTTAATGAAGAATTCAGCATGGTACTACCACTCATTCAAAGGAGAATACAAAGAATAGACCAAACATAAGCCATAGGATTGGCAAACTATAGTCCTATGGGCCAAATCCAGACTGTCACTTGTTTTTGTACAGCTTTTAAGCTAGTCATGTTTATTACATTTCTATATGTTTGAAAAATATCAGAATTATAGTATTTTGTGATACATAAAAATTATATTTAACTTAATTTCAGTGCTCATAAAGTTTTACTGAACACAATCATGTCCATTTACATATAGTCTCTGACTACTTTAGAGCTACAACAGCATAGTTGAGGAGTGATTATAAAGATTATATGGCCTAGATAGCCTGAAACATTTACTATTTGCCCCTTTTCAAAAATGTTTGCCAGGTCCTGATATAAGCAATCAGGAATGCTGACACAAATTTACAAAATGATGCAAAACCAAGCAAAATCCACTACGCAATAAAGCATAATGTTGGAATCATTCTCTCATTGGGGAAAAATCAATGTCATCTTCATCATATAAAATTTGCTTGCATTTCTATGAACTAGAGTTATTTGCATTACCATTAGTTTTCTACAGCGTATGGAGTTGTAAAATAGCCCAGAGATAATGAAAAGTGCAGTATCCTCTAAAATTAGCCCCCAAAGATCTGTTAGGTGGTTCTCAGCATTCCATTGAAAAGATACCCGATAATCTTTTAAACTCATCTCAATTTTTTTATGCCTAGCACCATGGTGTACACCTGTAATCTCAGCAACAAGGCAAGAGAATCACAAGTTCAAGGCCAGAGGCAGCCTGAAAAACTGAGAGACCCTGTCTAAAAATCTAAAAATTAAAAAGGGAGAGGGAGGGCTAGGGATGCAGTTCAGTGATAGAGCACTCGTCTAGCAGGCACAAAGCCCTGGGTATAACCCCCAGTAGCTCAAATAATAATAATAGTAATAATAACAATAATAGTAATAATAGTAATAATAATAATAATAGTAACAGTAGTAGTAGTAGTAGTAGTAGTAATAATAATAATAATAATAACTCATCTCAAAATTTTTCAGTTTTTCCTGACATGAACTAAACTACACTAACTTTTTAGGATATCAGAGATAGACCCTGTACAGAGTTCATTTTATTCCAGTGATGCTTGAGACATGGTCAGATCCCTTATCTGTTTTATAACATACCTTCTTTGTTACTCTAGGAAATTGGCACAGAACAGTGACTGACCAAGACTAACTGAACCCTAATTATAAGCTTCTCATTCACAGATCAAATGAATCCTTATCAGGCATGTAGCACAGTCCTCTCTACAAGGTACTATAGAAAGGAAGATGCAGACTGTGTCCTCAGGGAACAGATATTTTCTGCATAGGCACTTCCATGCCAATAGAGATATTCCATTGAGGCCTGATTCATTTGTGACTTTCTGACTTCCTACTTTCCACAAAGTGAATAAATGTTCCTCTAAAATTTCTACCATTACTGCATTTCTTTCATTTACTAGTAGGAAAAAAATCCACATAAAATCCAAATCTCAGCAGGATGTATTGGCAGATACCTGAAATCCTAGCACGCAGGAGGCTGAAGCAGGAGGGTTCTGAGATCCAGACCAGCCTAGGTATATAGGGAGACCTCATCTCAGACAAAAAAGAAAAAAAAATCCTTGAACATCTTCTAAAATTCATCTTTGACCTTTAAATCAACTTTACATTCATCTAAATTATTGAATATTTGTTGCAATTAAGAAAACTCTTGCTGGGCATAGTGGCATACACCTTTAATCCCAAGGACTCAGGAGGTGAAGGCAGCAGGATCACAGTTTTGACACTACAAGCAAACTGTGTAACTTAAGAAGACCTTGTCTCAATTTAAAAGACAAAAAAGAGTCTGGGAGACAGCTCAGCAGTACAGCACTTGCGAAGTATGTGCATGGCCCTGGGTTCAGCCCCTCAATACCTCTAAAAAAAAGAAAAAACAAAAAACAAAACAAAACACTTATTAAATGCACCTTTAGTGTTTGCATGATCCTCTTCTAAAAATCTTTAATGAAGTAAAAAGTTATCCAAATTTTTATAAAATGTTTACCTTAAAAATGTCTTTGTAGTTTCTATGAGTTTTAAAGTTTCTGGTTTTATGTTGAGATCTTTTATCCATTTTGAATTAACTCTCGTGTATATTGAGAGATGCGGATCCACTTTCATTTTTCTGCATGTGGATGACCATGTTTCCCAGCACCATTTGTTGAAGAGGCTGTCCTTTTTCCAGTTTACTTGCTTTGCTCCTTTGTCAAAAATAAGGTGGCTA
>VMDO01039364.1:0-12731 GCA_007922755.1 Pedetes capensis
GCTAGGGGTCATGGTTATTATCTGCTGCTTGTCATACTGAGTTACTTTACTCTTTCCCTGTACTCATCTAACCTTCCAACATCTATATTGCCAATATTCTATTTAAAATGCATTGCTTTTGAAATATCTAGCATAGTTTCTATTTCTTTTTAATTGGACTTTGGCCAGGTCTCCCTTACAAATTCACACAATTATTCCTATCACTGACAGTGGATTAGAGAGAAAGTAGAAAGAGAAGTACAAACAATAATATTTTATTATATATTCTATTTTCTGAACTGATATCCTTAAAAGGTTTTTATAAATTAACTTTATTGAACTAATTATATACCTAAACATTTTACTTGAATAAATTTAGTTAATCTTCACCATAATTCTTAGATTGATGATGTGATTACACCCACATTTTAGATGAAGAAACTAAGGCAGAGAGATTTTAAGAAACTGCTCCTACCTAACAGAATTAGTAAAGGGCCAAGTAGAAGAATTCATATACAAAGAGAAACAAATAACTGAGGAAAATTTGTTGAAAACAATGACAGTAAAATGACTTTTTTCCAATATGGGCAATATCAGCTAGAGTGGGAAAATTGATGGTATTGAAAAGTGTAAGTGCTACTTGTAGAATTGACTTGAGTAGCAGAGAAAGAATTCCATATAATATATAAGAAGAGGCTATATCCTTCAGCAGAAATGGAAACAGTAGACAAAATATGTGGCACAAATATAAATGCATTCTTGGAATGGAGATGAGAATGCATGGAAATTCATTTATGAGTATCTCTTTGATTGTATAAATAAGAGACAAGGCTAATAGCTGATATGAGGCTGAGGTAAACAATGTTAGGATGATCAGAAAGAAAGGAGGTGAAACTGGATCATGTAATATTGAGCAAATTAATAAGAGGAATATAATAGTTTGTCCTGCTGCATGAAGGGATGGTTTGATGTTAGTTGTTATGAATTTAAGGTGAGATGAACCAAAATGATTGTTAAATTTTCTCCAGTCTCATGTGACTGCAAAAGTGCTGGAGTAGAAGAGGCAAATATTTTGACTTGTTCTGAACTGTAGTTTACCTGATGAAGAAGCAGAGGGAGAGACTCCAAGAGAATAGAGAGTAAAATGCAAGAGTGTGTGATAGTGATCTATAGCATTCACATTGAGCTATAACAAGTTGACAGTATAAGATGAGAAGGTATAAGAGTGCAGAATTAAAAAGTCTGATGATGCAGAGGAATTAACAAGGACTGAGAGTAAAAGGAGTGAGTGTGAGAGAGAAGAGCTACTGGTCTGAGACTGGAAAGTTTAAAGTCATGCAGAGATTATAGTAGATGTTAAGACAAGATATAGAAAGGTGTCTGTGAGAAAGCTCACTGAAGAATAGTGGAGATGGTCCAGATCAATGCCTTTAATTATAAATCAGGGTACAAGGTGAGATAAAACTTGGGCATATGTCAATTATATATAAGAATGTTGTTGTGGTTTTGTGCCATAAGTGTATATTAAGAAAGTTCTAGGTGACATCAGAAAAGAAAGAATCACACTGGCTGCTTACCTGAGAGAGAAGTGGCATTTCAATCCTCCATGAAGGATGGGGAAAAATTTTAAGCACAGTGATAGAAGAGGGAGGGCATTCTGGTTAGAAGAAATGCTATAGATGTTGGAACATTGAGAGATGGGAATCTTGGAGGACCTTGAGTGTTGGATCAAGGAATTTGACAAGCAACTGAAGATTACTAGAAGTTTTTGAGAAAGTCTATTGTTTCTGATCTAAAATTAAAAATGAAATCCAGTGTTAGGAAGAGTGAAAAAAAGAATGTTGAGAATGGTGAAGTAGGAATGCTTAAGGACAGATTAGTTTGCATATGAATGCAATAATAGAAGAGTTAAATACAATAAGTTATAGTAAGTCATTGTAAAAGGATGGTGTCTAGGTTATTGTCAAAAATAACAACAAATCCTCAGTGGCATTCAGAATGTCTGTTTTGGTCAGTTGGCTAGCCAGATGACGGTATAGTCTTGACTTGGTCATCCAATGTCTCATAAGGTCTGACCGATACTGATCTGGGATGGCCTTCTCTGAAATGATTAGGGCAACTTGGCTGGCAAACTCTCTTTTTCTCCTAGGCTAGCCTTGGCACTTCTCATGTCAGTGTCATGGGCACAAGAGCAGAGTGGAAAACTAGAACCACTGTTCATAAACTTCTACTTATGTCACCATCTGGACAAACCAAGCCTATGTGTCCCTATTTCTTTAGCTGTAGTTCCTACACTGGGTGAAATTTTCCTTCCTGACATTTAGCAATTATCATGAAGACGTTTTTGTCTTCGACAACAGGAAATACATTACTATAGCTGATTTCAATTGATTGAAGATATAATTTTTTTTTGAATCAGATAATTGAAATTTTTACCCTGATTATGTTAAGTATTATGTCTGGTCTTTAGTCATCTTATTTCCAAAATGTGGGTAATAATAGCTATGTGACAGGTATAATTTTGAAGAGTGAATGAAATATAATGACAGATTCATGCTGAATAAATGTATCTGCATCTTAGCTCACCTATCTTTTTCTACTTTTAAGTTTCTCCTCCCTCCAGCATTCTGTGTGTGTGTGTGTGTGTGTGTGTGTGTGTGTGTGTGTGAGTGAGAGAGAGAGAGAGAGAGAGAGAGAGAGAGAGAGAGAGAGAGAGAATTTCATTTTCTTAGTTAAGAGAGTAAAAGTGGTCATTTTGCTACTGCAGGACTTGAAAATATGCTACTGCAAAATATATCCCTCTGGCATAATTTTATTTTGAGCTGATTATTTTGAGAAAATGCAGGCATAAGAAAAGCCTCAAAAAGAATAGAAGCTGTCTTTCTTGCAAGGGAAATTGATATCGATGAGGTTATATTTCATTACGTGGGTGTCTCTTAACAGGAAGAGAAAGATGACTAAATCACTAGAGATTCATCACTGGAGAAGGTACTGGACTTGAATTACATAATGAATCTTGCTTTGTTTATAATACTTTTTTGACTGTCTCCCTAAAACCACCTTTCTCTATACATTTCTTTCTTTGTTTCAGCTATCAATGGTAAGATGATAGTTAAGCCTAAATTTAAAGCCATCCATACGATATTTATTAATTTTTCTGGGTAACTTCCATGTGTATATGAGGTATATGTGTTATTAAACTGTTATATGTACCAGGTGCTTTGGTGCACACCTACAAGCCCAGAAACTCAGGAGGCAGAAGTAAGGGCAATGTAAGTTCAAGGCCAGAGGCAACCTTCATAATTTAGGGAAACCCCGTCTCAAGATTAAAAAAAAAAATTTGAAAAGGACTGAGGGTATAGTTCAGTGGTAGAACACTTGTAAAGTATGTGGGAGGCCTTGGGTTCAACCTCCCACCCCTAGAACTGAAAAAAAAAGAAAATATTTTTCTATTGTCAATTTGTTTGCTGCAGAGGTTCCACTTCCAGCTAAGACCTCAGAAAGTATAGAAAAATAATTATTTCTTCTCCTGCACGATAATAGTATAAGTAAGTTAAAAAGCTGCATTCCTGAATATTTCCTCCTTTTCTCCAGGAAAAGATCAGTGACAGGATATTGAGATTCTTGTGCAAATTGTGATACATTTCAAAATGCTATGTAAATGTTAATATCCTTGTCATAGATTTTCTATGCCTACTTGTCTATTGATGACATCTGTGGATTCTCTTTCTTATTTTTCATAATTTGTGTTATTAATTTTATACCCTGTACAATTGAACTTTGAAGCAACTGAATAGAATGAAAGGAAAATAAGACTGGGTAATGTTTAATCATCTCAAGATTAAGCATGACAACAAAAGGAAGTGGAAAATACACAACTGCTAGTTGAAATAAGCTAATAAAAATTGGAGGAATTCATTGTCAGACAATTTCAACTCCACTGAATTAAATGGAGGAAAAGACAGACATGTTGTCTTTATAAAGTACCCCTTTATAAATACATATGTGGAGTAAAAATAGCATTGGATCTTCCTATTGATTTATCAATGTATTTGTCATTTCTGTCTATACTTAATAATTTCTGAACTGCTGTTCAATTTTCCTTGAATTTTATAGCCAAGCCCTTATGCACAATAGTGCATAAAATGTTTTGTATAATATCATATCCATAATATGTAATCAATCTTTATTTATATGGATGAGTTAATGACCATTACTATTAAGTGATGGCTATAAATGTCTTCTTTTTACTAGACATGTTATATATTAAAAAATTGGACAGCATTGTTATTTGAAAAAATACTAAACTAATTTCCTGGTAGAATAAAAAAATATCTATGATTATCAATTATAGGGAACCTAAAATAATTTTATTTCTAAAAACTACTTTTATTTTTGCCTGCAGTGGTAGCCCTGTGGCATCTGATCCCGTCAGATCTCGGAAGCTAAGCAGGGTCGGGCCTGGTTAGTACCTGGATGGGAGACCGCCTGGGAACACCAGAAGCTGTAGGCTTGGGAGAAGGACCTGGCAATCCCCTCCCCAAAATCAATCTGCCATTGAAAACCCTATGAACAGCAGAGAAGCACTGACAATAGTGTTTCCCCTGTTGAACAGAGGGTCGCTATGAGTCGGATACCGACTCGACGGCACCTAACAACAACAACTTTTATTTTTATGACCTGGAATTCTTCACATAATGAAAAAAAACACAGTTTTTGCAAAGTTATCATTTATACAGAAATAATTGTTGTTGTTCTTGATAGATTGGATGCCAGGGTGCTGTGGATGCAGACCACAAAAAATTATAGCAGAGATTATTATTGCTAAGTATTCAGGTTACTTGAAGTTGTGGTTATTTGAAGACTTTATTTAAGGGTAACTACGAAGGAAACCAGCCTGCAGCCAAACCACTGTGGAGTCCGATTCCATCACATCTCAGAATCTAAACAGGGTTGGGCCTGGTTAGTACTTCGCTGGGAAGACTAGGTGCTGTAGAGTTGGGAGAAGGACTTGGCAACCCACTCCCAAAGAACAATAAGCCATTGACAACCCTATGAATAGCAGGGAAGCACTGACAGTGTTTCACCTGCTGTGTGTAGGGTCACTATGAATCAGCCACCAACTTGATGGCATCTAACAACTACAACAACAAGAAGGAAACTAAAACTAACCAGGCTGATTCTGCTTAGCATCTGAGGTCAGGCAGGATCAGATGCCAGAGTACCAGTGTGGCACAGTGTGGAGGAGTGTTTCATTCTGTTGTACATAGGGTAGCTATGAGTCGGACCCAACTTGACAGAACCTTAGAAACAACAACAACAACAACAAGGAAACACAATTGAAGGCAGATAATTTTCCGGAAATATGTTTCAGTAATGGAAAAAGCAGAGAACAATGCATTTCTCAGCATCAAATTGAGGGATCATTATAGATAGATGTATTAGTCAGCTGGTAAGTTGCCATGACAGAGAAACTAACAGAAAAAAACTTGCAGGAGAAAAGATTTACTGAGGGTTCACATTTAGATGCCATCTGTCCATAATGGTGGTGGGCCTGGTGGCAAGGCAGTGATGGTGGGACCCATGGCAGAGAAGCTCATTGTCATGGCAATCAGGAGCAGAGAACAAACAGGGAGAGCAACCCAAACCACAGTGCCAGGTAAAAACCTCCAAAGGTCCGACCCCAGTGACCTGCTTCCACAAAAGCTAGAGGCGGGGTGCAGAGTTCCATAACCTCCTGGTATAGTGCCACTAGCTTGGGACTGAACATTTAGGACATGACCTTCGGGGGACATTTCAGATTCAAACTATGACAATAGACCTGTAGTTTTTGCAGTTTTGCTTGGAGCTGCTGGCTTCATGTCACCAGTATATGAAGTGAAACATGTACCTGAACTAAAAGCAGGCATGTGGATGAAGCAGCTGGCTTTCTATCCATACCATTTCAAGCACAAAAGAAAGGCTCTGACAGTCAGTGCATTACTTCAGAATTCCAAGAAACCTAAATTTAGTAGTTATCATTTTAGAAACTTAAGCTGGTTATGAATAAGTTTGTTACTCCAGAAGCAGGTTTACAGAAATAGCACTAAACTAAGGAAAGGTTCCTGTGTTTGAGATTTGGTACATTTGGTGCTAACTTTGCACCTCTGTGTTCCTGCTTCCTCCCCAATGGAAGCATTGAACTTTATGATCTCTAACAACAAGAAGAAGATCAATTCCAAGTTCAAAACTTCTTGATACTTTAGTGAGTCAATGGCATCTTAGTGAGCAATTTTTGCTTTCTGGAAATAATCTATCCCTTAAGGATTTGGAACTGGGGTTGTATTTGTTTTGTTTAAAGAAAAAATACCTAACAAAATTTGGCATGCGTGGAGAAATACTAGAAAGCATCAGTAGCAAAAACTTACAGATTCTATTTCACCAAGCCTGAGAAATGATGACAGAAGTAGCTATACAAAGGATGGTGTCTGGACAGGTGGTTTCCAATGAGAGCCTTGCCAGCAATAGAAGAAAAAAAAGTCCAAAATAGGTCAAATCAATATTGGATGAATATAATCAACTAGCAAAATCCAGTGCTCCAATTAAAGGAAATCCAAGCCAGAATGAATTAGCCTGGGCATTGAAGTAAATCCCAAAACAATTAATTCCTATCAGGAATTTATGTAGTCCTGGCATGATGAAGTTAATTGTTAAGAAGTTAACACAGGCTAGAAAGAGGAATTCGAGTAGTACGTCCAGATTGGGAGAAATACAGGTATATACACAAAAGAGGTGGGGTGAAATTCAGAAAAGAAGTAGATGATTCTGGTATTCCTCCTTCACTTGCACCATGTTTGAGGTAAATTGTCTAGAGAGGTATCAAGGGCTGCCCATGCTTATTTCCTGTAACTTCAAGTTAAGAGTTCATACCAAAGAGGAACATTAGAGAGTCCAGCTGTAGTCATATCATAGAAAATACACACTGAACATTCTAATGACGTGTGTGTGTATGTGTGTATGTGTGTCTTTCTCAACTTGAAGTTATAGAGCACAAGTAAAAATAATATAATGTATAGATGCATGTGGGACATGGGAATGCTGCCTAAAATCCTGTACTCTTTATAATATCTACCAACATGGCTAATGGTTCCTGGAGAAATAAGTCATTTGGATATCTTACAATCCAACTTCAAGCCCCTTCTGTTCTCCTGGCTTCCAGGACACACTGGTGTCAACACAGGTGGCTTTCTGATTTTCCAGGTACTCAGACAAATGTTGCTCATTTAGGCCCTTGGAGCTTCGTGCTGTGTGGTTTCTCAATTCTCCTGAAATCAGCTCTGGCTCAAGTCATACACAGTTCTTTCCTTGCAGTATTGCCATGATTTTTCTCCTGCTCTCCAACTGACTATAAGGAAACCCGTTTGTGTTGACAAAAATTAGCTCATACTTCCTTCTTAGTGAGTGGACATCTTAGATTTGTCATGACCTATTCCACAAGACATCTATTATTTGCTGAAGCATAAGGGTCCAAATGCCCTCTGCAGTCAACCAACTCTTGGGTCTACAAATTATAAGTGAACATCATATTTCTTGACTGTCAGTGGGCAGAGGTCAAATATATATTTATTTCTGAGTAAATGAAAAGATTACAAGTGTAATTTTTTTAAAAAATCAGCTTTCATTTTTATCAACATCAATCTTTCACTTAAATTATCTTATGGTGTGCATTTTGAAATGAAAAGCATCAAAATAAATGAAGTGTATCTTTTGCACTTAACACAATATATCAAACCTTTTACTTTCTGACTGTTCCTTTACCTTTGGCTTTATTCACTTCAATATTATTATAGTTGCTCTCTTTATGTTTTTGTCTAGATTAGCTTTATGAAAAGCCTATGGACAAAGTGAATAAAAGTATACAGGAGGCTGATAAACACATTTAGAATTTTTAACAAATCTGGCAGACATTGTATATCATTTGTTTGAATTTCCACAAAAGAGCTTCTGCTACATTTTTATCTTACATAAGAAAGCTGTATAAAATTCTATTAACCTTTCCAGTCATAATAAAGATATGAATTCAAAGATAGATTACCAACTCATTTGGAAATTTCTCATGATCAAATCAATTAGAGGAAAAAGTAGGTCAAATGAAGTTACACAGGGAAACTCAATATTATGTCTCTGAGTAGATGCAAACAAGGTTTAGATAAGCAAGCTTCATTCCAAGCTTTGTTGTTGTTGGGTGCAGTTGAGTCTGACCTGACTCATGGTGACCCTATGTACACCAGAACAAAACACTGTGCCATGCACACAATCTTTTTTTGTTTCAGCCCAATGTTTCAACCACTCTGTTTCTCTCATTTTGAGTCCTATCACATCAACAAAAGGAGGTCTCAGGGGTTCTATTCCTTTCCCATTATTAAGGTTGGCCCTAATTTGAGGAAGCAACTCTGCCATAGTCATTTCTTGAAAGACATCCAGCTTGGGGGCCTCATTTTCTGGCACTATATTTGACAGTGCTTCTCTGCTATTCATAGTGTTTCCAATGGCTAATTTTTTGAGCTGTGGGGTCCTTCTTGCTACTCTATTTTCACTTGTAAACTCAGTGGAAATCTGTCCACTGGGGGGCCCTGCTGGCATAGTTTTCAGTATCATAGCAACACACAAGCCCCCACAGCACAACAAGCTGACAGGCAGGTGAGTAAATTCCAAGATAGTAATCCCTAAAATTAAAGTAATTTATTGAATTTATATCTTCAAATAGACCTGCTTTGTAATCTTTATATATTAGTGACAAGGTTTTGTTAAGATATAATTCTCATATTATCACTAGCATTTCTACAGGTATCATTTTCTAAATAGGGCAATATCAGTCCATTTTCTCTAGATTATTTTTGTAGGATGCTTCTATAAGCAAGTAGCCTTGGAAGTTCTTGTCTCTGGAATGTAATTTAATTCCAGGGTAATAAATGTAATGTTTCTCTCTAGAGAGGTTGAGCTCATTTGCCAACAGTACCTACGTAAGTTCATGGAATTCATACTATCAGTGTTTTATAATTTATCCCACTGTGAGGGTAGGAAACACCTGAGCCTGCTCATATTTCCCTGTAGGAACTTGTGCTCAGAAATCTCTGGCTCCTGTAATAAACTGACCCAGAAACTTCAAGTCTTTCTGCCAGTATATGAAAATGTGACAGGCTATTTTGTTAGCTTGCCATTAGGGTAAAATTTGAGATATTTTTGCAGATATGACAAGTTTATTTGAACTTAAGGAAAAACCTTAAGACTTTTTCTTGACTTGATTATATTTCTTCATTGTTTCTAAAATACACAATGGCCTTATAGTACATGAATAGTATTAAAATGAGTGGATCTCTGATATATAGTCAGTAAAGATTATTAACAATATTTTCCATATATTATTAGGTCTCTTCCTTCTTGTGGGCTATGCATACACACACATCTAAACACAGACACATGCACCTACAGAATTATAAACTTATAATTTGGGACCATGATGCATATATTGTTATGTTTTATACTGGACTTATAAATCTCCATATGTGTCTTCTTGCTTATAACTTCCAATGTGATACACTGTCATTATTGGGTTTTGGCTTCTTAAGTTGTCCTTTGAAATCTTCTGTTTAGTTTTTTAACTTTTTCATGTCTTCCTTTTCTTTAGCTGCATACTGTTCAAGGGCAAGTTTCAGAGATGCTTTTGAAATGTAATTTGGTCTTTTCTCTTGTCCTTTAAATAACTTTTTGCTTTCCTCATGAATGATGTATTGGATGTCATGCCACAACTATCTGGTTTTTGATTATTAGTGTCTAATGCATCAAATCTGTTTTTGAGATGGTTTTTTGAACTCAGATGGGATATACCCAAAGTCATATTTCGGCTTCTGTAAATTTGTTCTGCCTGCAGCCATAGCCCTGTGGCATCCGATCCAGTCAGATCTCAGAGACTAAGCAGGGTCCAGCCTGGTTAGTACTTGGATGGGAGACTGCCTGGGAACACCAGATACTGCAGGCTTGGGAGAAGGACCTGGCAACCCGCTCCCAATAATCAATCTGCCATTGAAAACCCTATGAACAGCAGAGAAGCACTGACAATAGTGTTTCACCTGTTGTATGTAGGGTCGCTATGAGTGGGATAGCGACTTGATGGCACCTAACAACAACAACATTTGTTCTAATTTTCTTCACTTTCAGTTTGAACCTGCACATGAGCAGTTGATGGTCTGATCTGCAATCATCACCTGGTGTTGTTCTGACTTCTGATACTGAGGTTTTCTATCATCTCTTGCCACAAATGTAGTTAGTTTGGCTCCTGCATGTTTCACCTGGTGAATTCCATGTGTATAGTCACCATTTATATTGGTGAAAAAATATATTTGCAATGAAAAGGTCATTGGTTTGGCAAAATTCTATTATGCAACCTCCAGCATCTTTTGGATCACCAAATACATGTTCCAACTACTGAGCCTGCTTTGTTTCCAATTGTTGCACTCTAGTCACCAGTAATTATCAGTGCATCCTGACTGTATGTTTTATCAATTTCAGACTGTAGAAGGTGGTAAAAATCTTCCTTTTCTTCATTTTTGTCCTTAGTGGTGGGTGGGTAAATTTGAATAACAGTCATCTTAACTGGGCTTCCATGTAAGCATTGTACTTCAGGATAGATCTTGAGATGTCTTTTTGTGATGCAGAAAAATTCAAATATTTTAAAGATATGTGCAAGGAGTGGGAGACAGAAAACAAAAAGTGAAGAAAATGCCATGGTTTTCTCAAGCTTAAAGAACTGAAGAAAAAACTCTTGCCTTGAGTGACAATAGTAAAGGATTCTAGAGTGAAAATATTAAACAGAGGAAACATCAAAAGAAGATAGAAGCCATACAGAGAGTCACTTTACTAAAAAGAACTGGTGGATGACCAATCATTTCAAGAGGCTTCATATGATCAGGAACCAAGTGTACTGAAGGAAGAAATGGAAGCTGCCTGGAAGGCATTGCTGAAACACAAGACTCCAGGAATTGATAGAATTCCAATTGAGAAGTTTCAACAAACAGATGCAATACTAGAGTTGCTAACTTGTTGATGCCAAGAAATTTTGAAAAGGGCTGCTTGACCAACTGACTGGAAGAGATCCTTATTTGTGCCTATTCCTAAGAAAGGGGATCCAACTGAATGCAGAAATTATCCAATAATATCATTAATATCACACACAAGTAAAATTTTGCTAAAGGTCATTTAAAATTGACTCTAGCTGGATACTGATAGGGAACTGCCAAAAAAGCAAGCCAGATTTAGAAGAGAGCTTGGAACAGGGACATCATTGCTTATGACAGATGGATATTAGCTGAAATCAGAGAATGCCAGAAAGACATCTATCTATTTTTTATTGGCTATCCAAAGGCATTTGATTGTGTAGATCACAACAAGTTTAGGGTAACATTCAGAAGAATGGGAATTCCAGAACACTTAATTGTATTCATGAAGAATCCATACATGAAGCAGTTGTTCATAGAACAAAGAAACACTGCTCAGTTTAAAGTCAGGAAAGGTGCATGTCAGGGCTCTATCCTTTCACTGTGCCTTTTCAATCTCTATGCTGAGCAAATAATATGAGAATGTGGACTTTATGAAGAAGAACATGGCATCAGGATTGGAGGAAAATTCATTAACAACCTGCATTATGCAGATGAGACAGCTTTGCATGCTGAAAGTGAAGAGGATTTGAAACATTTACTAAAGAAAATTGAAGAACACAACCTTCAGTATGGATTGCACCCCAACATCAACAAAACAAAAATCCTTACTACTTGATCAGTAAGTAACTTCATGATAAATGGAGAAAAGTTTGAGGTTGTCCACGATTTTGCTTTACTTACTTCTACAATCAATACCCATGGAAGCAGCAACATTTCATCAGGAAAAGCTGTTGCAAAAGACTTCTTTAAAGTGTGAAAAATAAAGATGTCACATTGAAGATGAAGGTGTACCAGAGTCATGATATGGCATTTTCAGTTACAGCATTAAAGACGCACAGTGAATAAGGGAGATAGGAAAAGAATTTATGCCTTTAAATTATGGTGCTGGAGGTGAATATTGAATATACCATGGACTGCCAAAAGAATTAACAGGTCTTTCCTAGAAGAAGTGGATCCAGAGTGCTACTTGGAAGCAAGAATGGCTAGACTGCTACTGATGTATTTTGGACATGTTTTCAGAAAAGACCAATCCCTAGAAAGGACATCATGTTTGGGAGAATGGTCAACCAATGAAAAAAGGAAGACCCTCAACTAGATGGATTGGTACTGCATCTGCAACAATGGACTTAAACATAGAAAGGATTGTGTACCTCGAACATTGGGGAGGTATTGGGGAGGATTTCATTCTGTTTTACATGGGGTCGCTATGAGTTGAGCTCAAGATGACATTTATGAAGTGCAATCTACCCTGTTAAATCCACTAAGTGATTTATGTGCATTATTTTAAACAATCTCAAGATTCTCAAATGGTACTTTTTACCCTTGTAAAATATTTTTTCCAGCCTACCATATCTTACTTAGAAAAACAACCTCACCCTATGATAAAATCTGTCTTAAACTTTTATATCAACCCCAATCCACTGGTGAGGTTTGTCGTTGTTTGGTGGCAATGAGTTGGGCCAGCTGGTAAGGTAATGATACAATGTTTCTAATAATTGTTTATAACACTTGTCAGATATTTACTATGGTCATGTTCTTTTTTTTTTTTTTTTTTTT
>VMDO01039365.1:0-12701 GCA_007922755.1 Pedetes capensis
CATAAATTTGAATAATAGTCATATTAACTGGCCTTCCTTGTAGGCGTATGGATATTATTCTATCACTGACAACATTGTATTTCAGGACAGATCTTGAAATGTCTTTTTTGATGATGAATGCAACCCCATTTCTCTTTAGTTTATCATTCCCAGCATAGTAGACCATATGACTGTCTGACTCAAAATGGCCTATGCCAGTGCATTTTAGCTCACTGATGCCTAGAATGTCAATGTTTATGCGATCCATTTCTCTTTTAACAATTTCTAACTTGCCTAGATTCATCCTACGTACATTCCATGTTCCAATTATTAATGGATGCTTACAGTTTTTTCTCCTCATTTTGAGTAGTGCCACATCAGCAAGTTGAGCCCCCTGGGGTTTTACTCCATTTCCCTCATCACGGTATACTCTACTTGGAGGAGGCAACTCTTCCCCAGTAGTCTTTTGAGTGCCTTCCAACCTGGGGGCCTCATTTTCAGGCACTATATCTGACAGTGTTTCTTTGCTATCCATAGGGTTTTCAATGGCTAATTGTTTCGGGAGTGGCTCGCCAGGTCCTTCTCCATATATATATATATATATATATATATATATATATATATATATATGTATGATCTAGCTAGTCATCAATAATTTAGATTCAGTAAACATATGTGAAAAATTAGATAAATGAATGTGTCCAAGAAAGTTACCCAACAATCCCTTCTGAATTTGGAGTGCAGCAATAACCTAGACAGGGCAATAGTGATCCCTATAGAGATATGTGGTCCATAAAAATAATACAAATTGGGCTGGTTCTAAGAATAATCATAAAACAAACAAGCAAATGATAACAAATAAAAGCAATAATTAAAAGATTTTTCTGTACAAGTAGTAGGATTTTTGCTTACATTTTGTAGTTCTAAGAAACATTGCTGGGAATTAGATTTTTCAGATTAAGTATACATACTTTTCCTTTCCACTAAGTATATGTAAAATCCCTCAATATTACATATAAAACAAATATAAGAAGATTCCAAAAGATGGGTAGAACAAAGAAGAATTTCTGGAGACCTTGAAATACACAGAACAAGTTACCTGAATTTTCCTTTTGCCTAATATATTCCAATTTGTATACTGGAGAAACCCACCCGCAAATGACAAAAAAAAAGCTTATAAATGCCTGAGAAAAGTCCCCTCTGTATTACCAATGGACAGGAAAGTGCAAGCCTAACAAAACAGCAATTTTCATGGAGTACACATTTAGCTTTACGCAAACACCGCAAGAAAAATATTATGAGCCCTCCTGTCTCCACAATACCAGCCAGTAACATGAAGAGGACACTCTAAGTTTCCATCCTTGCCAGATTGTAAGGATGCACCCCAGGCTGGTATCAGAGAAGGATGAGTAAGGAAGTTTTATCCCCAGGGACAGTAACAAGGTCTCCTAGTATCAGTGGAGACCCATAAAGAGCCTGGAATTTTATCTCTACCTGGTGATAACAAGGCAGCCCCCTTGTTCTTGGTGGATTGCCAGAGAAAGCCTACTGGAAACTTTTAGCTTTTGTTTGTGTGAGACAGTGTTTTCTGATGTAGCCCAGGTTGCTTTTGATCTCCTGGCCTCAGTCTTCTAAGTGCTGGTATTTAAGGTGTGTGCCACCACATCCGCCTTTGAAACACCTTACTTGTCTCCCTTTCTTTACACCTGTAAGCCCACAACTTAGCTATTTTTCAATAGTTGATATACATGTTGTTGTTGTGTGCCATCAAGTCTTGTCAGACTCGTAGCAACCCTTATAGGGTTTTCAATGGCTGATTGTTTTGGGATTGCCTCGGGAGTGCGTTGCCACATCCTTCTCCCGTTTTTGTGGTGCTGGGAATCGAACTTGGGACATCAGAGACTGCAGAGAGGCACTCTACCAACTGAGCTAAATCCCAGCCCCAGCTGATGTACATATAAGCTTTGAAATCTCAACTTGTCTGATTTTTGTTCTTGTGTGTGGCAATCACTTGAAGTATCTGACCCAGAGTTTAGTTATCATTGAATGATAATAACACACATCTCATAAGTTTTGTACAAATAAAATAACATAAAATTTCTAAGATAAAATGAAATCATGAGAAGCTTAATAGAATTCAGCTATTCTTGAATTATTCTCCTTGCTTCAACCATGAGTCCGCCCTTCAGCTAGAACCACCAGAAGTGTTTTTTGTGTGTGTGTTTATGTAGCTTCCCTTTTTACTTTTTTGTCAAAAATTGTATACATTTAAAGTGTAAAATGTAATGTTTTGAAATATGTATACATTGTCAAATGCCCAAATCAGCATAATTTACATATGGATTGTCTCACAAACATTTTTTGTAGTTGACACAATTAAAATCTACTGTCTTGGGAATTTTCAAGAATAAAAATCTTACTACTGACTCTAATCACTAGGTTACATAATAGATCTCTTGAATATATTTCTCCTAAGATTTTGTATAATTTTATCAACATCTCCCCAATCATGCAATCCCCCAACCTTAGGTAATCATTATTTCATTCTTTTACTTGT
This sequence comes from Pedetes capensis, assembly GCA_007922755.1. Lineage (NCBI taxonomy): Eukaryota > Metazoa > Chordata > Mammalia > Rodentia > Pedetidae > Pedetes > Pedetes capensis. The sequence goes on from VMDO01039365.1 coordinate 2,537, forward strand.
TTGGATTGATAATTTTAGATTTTGCATATAAGCAAGAATATTTGACATGTAAGAAAGATATTTGTCCTTCATTGCCTCACCTTTTCTCTTAGCATAACGTTCTCCTATCACAAATATTGTCATAAATGATGAGTTACTCTTTTAAAATGTAGTATTCTATTGTGTTTACACCCTACATTTTATTTATCCATTCATGTGCTGATGAGAACTTAGTTTGACTCCACTTTTTGAGTATTGTGACTAAAACTGTTTTTAACATGGTGATGAAGACATATCTTTGACTACTAATTTCTCATGGTTGTATAATACCATAGTGAAACTGTTGAATTTTTTCCCTTCTATACATTTCATTGATTCCTTTGTAAGTTTGGTTTGGAGCTCCAGTTTCTAGTATTCCTTTTAATTTTAGCTTACCTGCTTTTTAAAAAGCAGTGCAATCTCATATATGTATGTGTGTGAGTGTGTGTTTGTGTGTGTGTGTATGTGTATGTGTGAACTGTTTATCTGCCACCTGATAACAAGTCAAAGTTTGCACTTTTCCACAGTTATGCTATGAAATTCTCACATGACTCACAAACAAGATTAAAATGTAAAGAAACTTTATTTATTATTTTCTATAAATAACTGTAGTTATTTTTCTATTATAATTGCCAGTTTGAGCCAAGTATAGAGGTGCATGCCCGTAATTCTAGCACTTGTGAGGCTGGGGCAGAAGAATCAACATAAGTTCAAGGCCAGCCTGGTCTACACAGTGAACAAAGCAAGCCTGGGCTACACAGTGAGATCCTGTCTCAACACATGCCCTGCCCAAAAAAATTACCAGATTGAACACACATAAAGGTAAAACATAATTTTAACATAATTAGTTGTTTTAAGCAAATTTAGCTTTGAATTATGTTCATTAAAAGTATATAGTAAGTAATCTGAAGATTAGGGTGTTCATTATAGTTAGAAAGCAAAGACCTTATTTCAACATTTTTTGGTATCACCCTCAACCAAAATGGATTACTCAAAAAAGAGTATACTCACGTCACCAAAAGAGAGTTAGTCTTTCTGTGAGCATAGAGTCAAGATTTTCTTTCATGCTTAAAATTCAGGAGGTATAACTTCAGAGTCCTCAATACAGATTAAAAGTAGGCATCAGCACATTTTTACATGTAGTACCTTAATAACAATATTGTAAGTACATATAAAATATGTTTTCTAGGTATTTAATTACTTCTGCTTACAACAAATCTCCAATGTCCATTATGGATAGTTTATATTACTGATGCATCATTATCTTGACACATACTGAGTCAATTACTTGTGTTTGCAGGCTTCCTCGGCTTATTCATACTTAATGAGTAATGAACAGCAGAAGAAACTCAATATTTTTGAAACTCCCAGACATTGAGCATAGAAATATATATTTGTTTTAATCCATAGGACTCTCAAATTTTCTGTTATGTGGAAGGGTGGAAAATTACAACAGGAAGAAAGAAAAATAACGAGTTAGGTAGCTGAAGTATGGCAGTCTGTCAAATAGTTATGATAAGCCTGCAATATTTACTGTGCAGTGAGTAAAACAGCATTCTGCATTGTGCAGACGCAATTAGGGAGTGGTTCCCTAGGCTACTCTAGTCAACAGCATTTTGAGGAGGCAAAATAACATCTGAGATCACTCACTAAAGGAAACTCCAAGCTAATGGGATGTATTATTAATACTATTTAGGTACTTTTCACTTGAAAAAATATTTTTTCTAACTTGAATAAAAAGTATACCTTTTTTTCTTGAAATAATCAGAAAACATTGTGGTTCACTGAACAGACATCATGTGGAAACCATACAAAAACAAGTGAAATAAAAGAGATTGAATATTTAATTGAAACTCACACCTTCTCAGTGAAACCTTGAGTTTGGTTATATGTGAATTCCCAACAAGAAGACTTATCAATATCATAAAATATGAAAAATGATGTTGACTTTATATTTTATTGGTTTAAATTGTATCATTTTCTTATTTGATTTACAAGTTTCTACTTGACCAAAAATATATACATAATATGAGTAATAGGGATAGGCTTCTCTTACATAGGTTTATTTTATTCAACTATGAAATAGAATTGTATTGTACAAAAACATTTAACCGGCCGGGCATGGTGGCACACGCCTGTAATCCCAGGAGGGGATTACAGCTCAGGAGGCGGAGGCCGGAGGATCGCAAGTTCGAGACCAGAGGCAGTCTGCATAATTTAGCAAGACCCTGTCTCAAAAAGTTAAAAAAAATGGGCTGAGGTGCAGCTCAGTGGTCCAGCACTTGAAGAGCATGAGGCACGAGGCCCTGGGTTCAACCCCCAGAACCGCAAAAAAAAAAAAAAAAAAAAAAAAAAAAAAAAAAAAAAAAAAAAAAAAAAAAAAAAAAAAAAAAAACCACACTTAACCAACATTTACAATACACACATAGCTAAACAAGAATAACATAATGTGATATTTTCTACTCCATGGAGAATCAAATCCTTTCAGAGAGATAAAACAACCAGAAGAAAAAACAAAGCAAAACCTAATAGCTTATATATGTTTCATTGTTCCACAGAGTTTATAAATACTTTGAAATTATTGCAAAGGAAGAGATGGTTGTAGTTTGATTAGTAGGCTGGTATATCATAGAGGAGAAATGGTTAGTATTAGTACAAGTAGAGAAGGTAAGAGAGAATGGGGTCACTGTTTCTTGTCTGAAAGGAGCATGAGAAAAGGCACAAACATGATGTATTTAGAGGCAGGAGAGCAGAAGGAGGAAATCAACAGAAACACTAGAACTATTTGAAACAGAACATCTTCATGTGAGGCAGCATAGTGCCCCTCAAAGACGCCCATAGTCAAAAGGCCAGAACAAACAAATGTTAGGTTTTCACAGCAAAGGGAATTAAGTTTGAAGATGTATTAAACATATTATTAAAGATGTTTTCCACAGGGTGAAATGGTGCACATCTGTAACCCCAGTGAGTAGGGATGCTAAGGCAGGTAGATGTCAAGATCAAGGCATAACTATGCACAATTTAGTGATGGAACACCTTATGAGAAATGCATTGTTAGCGAATTTCATCATTGTGTGAACATCATTGAGTATGTTTATAGAAACTTAGATGGTAAAGGTCAACTATTTGAAGTGGCTTCTTCATACCATCAAGAAATGTAGTGCACATTAAATGTTTTAAATTGTGGTCAGTTTGATGTTTTATAGTACTTTTAGTAAGTAAAATAACAATAAGAAGTACAATCAGTACACAAAAGAGTAACATATTTTTATTACCAAGTATTACATACTATGCATTACACTGTATGCTATAATTTTACAAAAGAGGCAGTGTAGTGGGTTTGTTTATACCAGAATTATCATAAATACTTGAGTACAGCATTGTGTTGTGATGTTAGGATGACTATGATGACACTAGGCAATAGGAATTTTAAAACTCCATTATAATCTTATGAGAAACCTTCTTATACATACTCAGTCATCAATTGCAATGTTATGTTATTATGTGGGGAATGTTTATACAAGGATCCCTAGAAATTCTGAAAAGTAAAAGAATTAGAATCAGAGGAGGATGTAGCCATGTGAGCAAAGTTAGAGTGGCCAGATATGAGAAGTACTCAACCTTCATTTTGTGCTTTTGAAAATATAGAACCATGAACTAATGAGTGCTGGCAGCTTCTAGAAAGTGGAAAAGAGCTTAGTGCCTAGAGCCTTCAGGAAAAAAAAAAATGAAGCACTGGTAGCAACTTTATTTTATCCCTGTAAATCATACATGGTTCTACTAACCTACAGTACTGTAAGTGTAGGGGGACAAAGCTCTACCTCACCCTCTACAGTCCCAGCTAGACCTGAGAATTAAATTGAGGTAATATAGATAAATAGAAGAGAAGCATGCAGATGTTACATTTACTGTGATGCAAGGGCCCTCATAAGGAAATAGACATCCAAAGAAGTGACAAAGCCTACTTGCTTTTGTATTAGATTAAAAAAAGAGAGACAGGCTTGGAAAAGCATCTAACATGAAGAGGCCACAGGGACAAAATTATTTTACAAGATCTCCTCCATGTGACTCCACATGGAAGAAATCTACTTATTTTCCTGGTACATGGATGATGTCTTTCTCTTGGGAGTTTTAGTTCCTGCTTTCAGGAAGAAAAGAAGATCAGAATGCCCTTCCTGTATCTGTTGTTTTTCAAGTGCATTTAGATTGAAGTGATCTTTTGTTAAAGAGACATTTTTGGAGTTAGACATGTTAGAACACACCAATAATCCCAGCAATCAGGAGGAGCGGCAGGAAGATGGTGACTTGTAGAACAGCTTGGGCTACATAGCAAGACTTTGTCTCAAAAAACCAAACAAACATATAAACAAACAAGATTTAAAAAGTGGCGTATTATGGGGTATCATAGTCTGCACTGTCATAACATAATAAATTTGCAATAAGTTTGTATTGCTTTACTTCACTATGTTTGTAACAATGTGCTCTAGAGTTCCTGAAAACTTATCGAGTCATCATTTCAAGTGTAAGGATCAATACTCGGATGAAGAGGATGTAAGAATAGAAATCAATCTAAGATAAGGAAAGCACACACATTTTAGATTAAAATTGGAGACAAAATAGCTGAGAATAAAATATTGATAGTGAATTCATTTCTGCAAATTGTATAAAATGAAGCTATCCTATGTAAATAAAATTACATAGGACAACGTTATTCAATTGTTCAGTTACCAGTTTTATAAGTTATTGGAAATTGCCAATTTTTCTGCATATCAATATCTTAATTTATCATGAATTGGGTTAAAAATTAGTATGAAAATATAAAGTGTAGGTAAAATATTTTATTAAAAAATTTCATATATGCTTATATAATGTGTATCATGCAGCAAAACATATTATCTAAATGTGTAATTACATGTGCTTCAATATTATTTTTAAAAGGCATAATATTTTCAAAAGGGACATATATAAAATAATTATTGTTTAAAGTATATTTTTATTTCTAATAACAGTTTATAATTACTCCATATTACTAATCAAATTAAACACTTATTTTATTCAGTTTCAACATAATCTACATTATAACTATAAAATAATACATATATGTCCCTGTAGATGACCGAAACATAGATCTATCATCAATTTAATATATTTATACCTGATTAACAACAATCACTTTATAAACTATAAAAAACTTCTTTATTTTTTTCTAGTATTTTGAATGGAAATAATTTCAATGGGGTCTTTTACCTCATGCATTTCTTTTTTCAGATAGATTTCCAAGGACATTTTACTGATTTAAACATATTTCATAACAACTATCTTGAGACCCTTGGAGTTGCATTAACATATGAGTGTTTCAAACCATCAGTCCTCAGGGTCTTTCCATAAATGTGAAATACATATCTGTGTACTTCAGCTATTTCATTAAATTGCTGTGAATAAAAATGATATGTGAAAATGAATAGTGTTATGTAAACTTCAATCTTTTATGCCTTCCTTTTTCCAATGGTAAATCACATTTAAAAAGGATTGCATGGTATCACTTCAATATCAAATGCATGCTTCCAAATTAAAACTACTTTTTGATAAAGGAAAATAAAGGCTCTAAACATTTGTATTATAACCACATTCTCATAGTGAATTGCCTCAGCCTTTATTTCTTGTAGGGCTATATATTGATGTATGAACAATAAGCATTCAATACTCTATGAATTGGTTATTTAGCAGTTATATTTTTATAAGTAGTATAAACTGCATAATTCTTGAATATCACTTTTAGCAATAAAAAATAAATATCCCTGATTCTAATTATCTTAAATAATAAACATTTGGTTCCATTTACCTAAACATTATTTATAGGATTTTTAGATTATTTTTCCAACTACAGAATAGCAGAGAAATGAAGAATAAGGAATATATATCCAAATTGATATGTACATAAACACTAATGAAATAATTTTTTCTTACTACAAATTTATATCTTGTTTAATCTTCCTACACCATGAAATATGTAAATACATTCTCAAAACATCTGATTTGTAGACTTTTGGGGATCCTCAAGATTAAAATTTTTTTTCACAACAACTAATGTTTCTTTTTTTTTTTAACTGACACTTGTAAAAATGGCGCAAAGTAAGAGTAGATTAAGATGATGACATAAATCACAGTAATGACACGAAACTCTAATTGTAGTTTCTTGCAGAAAAAAAATAAAATGTCACATTCACATAGGCCAGCAAATCTTGTTCACTTGATTAAATAAAATAATATAAACACTTAAAAAATAGACTTTAATAAAATGTTCTTTTTTACAAAGGAAGATGAAGCAAATTACAATTATTCAGATGGGTAGAATTTTTTTTCAAAGAACAAAGTGAGCATGCCCTTAAGGGAAACAAATGTTTGGTTTTACATCTAATGATAAAACTCAAACTTTTAAAAGGAATGTAGAATTTTGAAAAACATCTATCTGTCACCATGAGCTGGGCAGATTCCCAATTTTGAAGACATTTGTATTACATCAGTAGTGATTGTAACATATGCAAGTTTTTTATTTTCATATTAGAAGTAATGGCATTAAGAACTACATAACACAGTGAATCAATATTTTCAAATGACAACTCCATGATGCCACACAAAATTTATTGGTAAAATATTTTATCAAAGTGCACACTAGCTCAATATATTTTAACATAAGAAAGTACTAGAGCTGGGCTCAGGGGTACACACTGTAATGCCAGTGATGAAGGAGGCTAGGACAATAGGATCACAGGTTCAAGGCCACAGGCAGCTTACACAACTTAGCGAGACCCTGCTTTTAAAAAAAATTAAAATGGCTCTAGAAGTGCAGCATTTACACTTTCTGAGTACCCAGGTTCAATCCCCAGCACTGTAAAAATGGGAGCAAGATATGGCAGTCTACTCTAGAAAACAATCCCCAATCAGCCATTGAAAACCCAAGACGGTCACTATGAGTTAGGTGGCTATATGTCACCTAACAACATGTGCAAAAAACAGTAGTAAAAAAAATAAATAAAATAAAATAAAAATACTCAAAGTTTAATGATAAGTTCTCATAGTATAGATTTCAAGTTACTTTAATTAAATTACCACAGATTGTGTTTGGTATAAAAAATATCTACTATTATTTAAAATAATTACTAAAATATTTACCCTTTTCTTAATATGTGTTTGGGAAAACTCTGCTTTTGTTCACATATTTTAATAGAAGGATATATTAAAATTGTTGTTTTCTACTAAGCCAGTAATTAAAGAGATTTACATACATATACAATTATATTACTCTATCAGTAAATTTTTAGTGTTTGGGAACATACAATAAATTTTAATTTTTATAAAATTTATGCTGTTTAATCAAAACATGAGTTTGTTATGGGCAAATGAAACAACAACTATATTTTTTACTTATTTTAATTTGAGAAATATTAACAGATTTATCTGCAATGGAAAGGCTCTTAGGGAATCTCAACTTTTTTTTTTTTTTTGTAGTACTAGGAGTTAAATCCAGAGATTGCAAGAGGCTAGCACTCTACCAATAAGCTACATTCCCAGTCTTTTCTTAATTTTTATATTGAGAAAGGATCTCACTAAATTGTGAAAGCTGCCCCTGGCCTTGAACTTGGTGTCCTGCCTTAGCCTCTTCAGGAACTTAGATTAGAAGCATGCAACACCATGCCTAGAAAAAACTTCAATGATCGTTAAGAATAGAGACTTTTATCTACAGGTTCAAGATTTGTTTCTCTTAAGTAATTTATTTTTAATTGAAGAAAAAAATATATTTTATTGCACATAATAATTTGGTGAAATATGTATGCATTGTGAAATACCTACCATGAGCTAATTAAAATATGTATTATCTTCTATACTGCATAACTCCGCTAATTACTCTCTATTTCATTTTCTTCACATTCATTGAATTGTTCAGCTCGAGAATTTATATTTGGGTTTTTAAAATGTAATTTCATTCTGTTAAATTCCTCATTTTAGCTACTCATTGTTTTCTTCATTTCATTGAGATAATTTTCTATAATTTCTTGAATTTAGATCTATTTTTTTAAAAGTAATTATTTGAATTCTTTGTCATGTATTTCATATCTCCACTTTTTTAGTGAATTAGTGAATGATCACTTCTTGTTTCTTGTCTTATGTTGATGTCAGCTCATTTGAATAAGTAGGAGCTTATTCTAGATTGCAGGTTGACTTTGTCTGGGAAAGCCCTTTGTTGTTGTTGTTGTTGTTAGGTGCCTTCGAGACCAGTCCTACTCATAGTGACCCTATGTACAGCAGATTGAAACACTTGCCAATTCTGTGCCAGGCAAACCATCTTATTTAGGTTTAAGCCCATTGTTGCAGACACTGTGTCAATCCATCTGGTGGAGGGTTTTCCTCCTTTGCATTGACCTGCCACTCTCTCAAACATGATGTCCTTCTCCAGGGATTGATCTCTCCTGACTACATGTCCGAAATATGTAAGACACAGTCTGGCCATTCTTGCTTCCAAGGAGCACTCTGGTTGCACTTCTTCTAGGACCGATTTGTTAGTTCTTTTGGCAGTCCATGGTATATTCAGTAGATGTCTCCAGCACCACAATTCAAAACGATCAATTCTTTTTCTGTCTCTCTAATTCAATGTCCACCATTCAAAACCATATGATGAGACTGAGAATACCATGGCATGAGTCAGACGCACCTTCGTCTTCAATGTGACATCTTTGCTTTTCAATACTCCAAAGAGATCTTTTGCCACAGCTTTTCCTAGAGCAATGCATCTTTTGATTTCTTGACTGCTGCTTCCACAGGTGTTGATTATACGGCCAAGCAAAGCAAAATCTTGGACAACCTCAATCTTTTCTCCACTTATTTTGAAGTTACGTGCTGACCCAGTCGAGAAGATTTTTGTTTTCTTGATGTTTAGTCATAACCCATATTGAAGGCTATGATTTTTTATATTCATCAGTAAATGTTTTAAATCCTCTTCACTTTCAGCAAGCAGAGTTGTGTCATCTGCATAACGCAGGTTGTTAATGAGTCTTCCTCCAATCTTGATGCCACATTCTTCCTCATGAAGTCCAGCTTCTCGGATTATTTGCTCATCGTATAAATTGAAGAGATAGGGTGAAAGTATACAGCCCTGACGCACACCTTTCTCAACTTTAAACCACTCAGTGTTTCCTTGTTCTATTCGAACAACTGCTTCCTGATTCATGTACAGATTTCTCATGAGCACAATTAGGTGTTCTGGTATTCCCATTTTCCAAAGTGTTATCAATAATTTGTTATGATCCACACAATCAAATGCCTTTGCATAATCAATAAAACATAGATAGACATCTTTTTGATATTCTCTGCTTTCAGCTAATATCCACCTGACATCAGCAATGATGTCCTTGTTTCCCTGCTCTCTTCTGAATCCCACTTGATTTTCCGGTAATTCCCTGTCTATGTATTGCTGCAGTCGCTTCTGAATGACCTGTAGTAGAACTTTGCTGGTGTGCGATATTAATGATATTGTCTGATAGTTTGCACATTCAGTTGGATCCCCTTTTTTGGGAATAGGCACAAATATGGATCTCTTCTAGTCAGTTGGTCAGGTAGCTGTTTTCCAAATCTGTTGGCATAAATATGTTAACACCTCCAGTGCTGCATCTGTTTGTTGAAACATCTCTATTGGTATCCCATCAATTCCTGGAGCCTTGTGTTTCCCCAGTTCTTTCAAGGCAGCTTCCACCTCGTCCTTCAACACCATTGGTTCCTATTCATATGCAACCTCTTGGAATGGTTGGTCATCTACCAATTCTTTCTTGTATAATGACTCTGTGTATTCTTCCCATCTTCTTTTGATGTTTCCTGCATCATTTGATACTTTCCCTGTAGAATCTTTCACTACTGCCACTCGAGGCTTGAATTTTTTCTTCACTTCCTTAAGCTTGAGAAACACAAAGCGTGTTCTTCCCTTTTGGTCTTCTTCCTCCAGCTCCTTGCACATGTCATTATAATACTTGTTTTTGTCTTTTTGAGCTGCCTTCTGAAATCTTCTGTTTAGTTCCTTTACTTCCTCATGTCTTCCTTTTACTTTAGCTGCTCAATGTTGAAGGGCAAGTTCTACTGTCTCTTTTGACATGTAATT
>VMDO01039366.1:0-12780 GCA_007922755.1 Pedetes capensis
AGCAGGCTGTGAGGGGGGGAAATGGGTTGGGAAGATTTTTTTAAGCCTATGATTTTAAAATTTGAACCAGATGAATCTGTCACTTATCCCAAATAAAATTAAACAATTATGGCCAGGTGCCGCAGGGCACACCCAACAACCTGGCAGGCGGAGGCAGGAAGGTACAGGTTCAACGCAGAGAGCAGCCCCTGTAAACTATCGAGACCCCACCTCAAGACAAAAATTAAAAACAGGCTGTGAGTGCATCTCAGCGGTGGAGCACTTGCAAAGTATGTGCCAGGCTCTGGGTTCAACCCCTAAATCCCCCCAAAAAATAAAAATCAAATAAAAATTAAAATATCTGGTGAGTCCTGGAGTCTTGCTGTGTAGCCCAGCCTGGCCTGGAACTCACATCGCTCCTGCCTCGGCCTCCTGAGTGCTGGGATTACAGGTATGCACCACGCCCAGGCTTTTAGCGTTAATTCATTTATTTTGGGGGGTACTGGGGTCTGACCCAGGGGCCTCGCACATATTTCACAAACGCCCTTCCACTGCGCTGCACCCCAGCCCATTATTACTTTTTATCTTGAGGCAGGGGGTGCGTCTGACTCATGCCATGGTATTTTCAGTGGCATCATATGGTTGTGAAAGCTGGACATTGAACGAGAGAGACAGAAAAAGAATTGATGCTTTTGAATTGTGGTGCTGGAGACGTCTATTGAATATACCACGGACTGCCAAAAGAACCAACAGATCTGTCCTAGAAGAAGTGCAACCAGAGTGCTCCTTGGAAGCAAGAATGGCCAGACTGCATCTTACATATTTCGGACATGTAGTCAGGAGAGAACAATCCCTGGAGAAGGACATCATGTTTGGGAGAGTGGCAGGTTAATGCAAAAGAGGAAAACCCTCCACCAGACGGATTAACACAGTGTCTGCAACAATGGGCTTAAACATAAATAAGATTGTTTGCCTGGCACAGAATCGGCAAGTGTTTCGATCTGCTGTACTTAGGGTCGCTATGAGTCAGACTCGACTCGACGGCACCTAACAACAACAACAACAGGGTCTCGCTAGGTTGCAGTGGCGGCCCCTGGCCTCGAACTCGCGACCCTACGGCCTCCGCCACTCGCGGCGCTGCAATCGCTGGCTCCGCCCCGCCCGGCCTAGTCACGCGGCCGCAGCCGGCGACGCCTCGCCGCCCCCGAGAGAAAGGTTCCGGCGCGCGACAGCCCCGCCCCCGCCGCGAGCCCGAGCGCGGACGTGCGGCGCGCCAGGCAGGAAATGGCGGAGGCGGCGGGCGGCGCAGGGCGCGGCCGCAACTCCGCGGCCGGCCACCAGGGGGCAGCCGCGCGTCTGCGTGCCCCGGCCGGCTGGAACCGGTTTGGCCGGAAGTGGGGGCGGGACCTGGGCCGCCGCAGTGACGCGCCACGTGGCCCGCCAAGAGCGGGCGAAAAACAACAAGATGGCGGCTGGCATTTTGCTGGGACGCGGGGGGAGCGGGGGCGGCGGCCGCGTCTCCTCCGCGTGTCCTTCCGCGGCCGCCCGGGTCGCGTTTATGCCGCGCTCTGCGCTCGCAGTAGGGAGACCTCGGCCTCCGTTTCCCCGCCCGTCCCAGTCTGACCTCTGGGCGGGAGCGGCTCCCGACTGCGCCTGCGTCAGCCCCGGGAGGCGGGGCCGGGGCAGGGCTGCGGGAGGGGCGGGGCGCCAGCGAGGACCCGACCCAAGACTGGAGTCACCGAGCGCGTGTTGGGCCGGGGTTCGAGGCCCGGCGCCAGAACAATAGATAAACGAAAATGAAAGGGGGCTGCGGTGCAGCTCCCTGGTAGGTCGCGTGCAAAGCATGTGTGAGCCCCGGGTTCAACCCCCACGTACTGCAAAAAATTTAAAAAAAAAGTCCTAGTGTCCCTGAGTGCTGGCAGAGCCCCGAGTCTCCTGCATGTGTGCCCCAGCTCCGCATTTTATATGCGTTTGACAAGCAAAAGCGCCAGCGTGGGTAGAAACGTTAAAAGAGCCACTCTGAATTTTTTGATGGCATGTTTAGGATAAATGAGACGTTTGTTGTAGGGTTCGAGGAATTAAAGACAGGATTCGGATTCCACTGGCCGGTCTCGCTAGCTAGTGCGTGAGGCCCATTGCCACGTCCCTGGAGTAGTGCGGCATGTGTTTTAAATAATAACACTTGCCCTCCAAACGCCTGGGTGGTTTACTAAAAATTTTGAATCTCATAAAGGCCGGAATGAGGGCCCACAGACCTTTCCATGTCCCAGACGTCACAGCACTTTGTCAAGGAGCCTTTGGGGTTCCTTCCGTCTGGTAGGAGTTTTAACACTTGGGCTTGATCAGAATGGAATGGGTATTATACGATGAACTAGAAATGACATAATGTGATCAGGAGGAAAAAGGAACAGAAGCTCAGGTCTTTGCTGCACTGTCTGCTTTTTTTTCCCTGACCCAAGCAGAGGGCTCAGCTCCCTGCTTTTCATCCCTCCCCGCCTTTTCTTTTGCATCGTTTTGCACTGGCTGCAGTGTGGAGGTCCCTTTGTGTGTCCAAACCCTCTGGGACGTCAGGCTCGACCCTCAGGCCCTCCATCATTCCGTGAGGGTCGCAGAGTTTCTAAGGGATTTCTAAACCGAAAGAGATCTGGAATCCTCCTCCCCTCAGCCGAGAAAAGGATGCGGCTTCCTTCACAGCAGTTCCTCAAAAAGACGCTGACCCTTTGATTGCTGTTACTCGCAGCGAGTCCCTGTGTTTTGGTCCCTTTTGTACACGGGGTTCAGACAGAATCTTCAGCAACTTTCTGCAAATGCTGCTGACATAAAGGGCACCAGGTTTAGAGCCCGTGCTCAGGCCTTCAGTTCTTCACCTCCAGAATTTTTTAGCAGAGGCTACCTGTTAAGGGAAAATATGTTTTAGATCTTAAAATAGGAAATTTAGTGAAAAAAGATAAAGAAAGAAAAATAGAAGAAAATGAGATCAATGTGTACTCTAATAATTCAGATATTGTTGGCCATGAGCATAGACTTAGTTTATTTTGGGAGGCTGCACTGTGTGTGGAATTTGGTACCTCCTTTACTAACTTCTAAAAAATGTTTTATTTTGGGGGCTGGAGGTATAGTTCTGGGAGGCCCTGAGTTCAGTCCCCAGGATGGGAAACTTGTTTCACATTACTAAAGAAATTATACTGAGTAGAAAGCATGAAACATAGAAAGAAAAACGTGTAGAACGCACTACCAAGAGTAACCACTCTTAAAAGGAACTGTGCATTTCCATGTCCTCAAATACCGCACGCAGCTTTGTAACCTGAGTTTTATATTTAGCCACATCCAATAAAGGTTTTATGTCAGCAAATAGACTTGCCTCGCCCTCCTGAGTTGGGGGGATCACAGGTGTGAGACACAGCGGCCAGCTGGCGAACCTCCTATATTTTTAACCCTGGTTTCTTTCTCTCTCTTTTGTTGTTGTTTTTGTTTGTTTGTTTGTGGCAAGGTTTTATTATGTAGCCCAGGCTGGCCTCAAACTTGCATCAGTCCTGCCTCAGCCTCCTGAATGCTGAGATTACAGGCATGTGCCACCAAACCCAGACCTACTTTCTCTTTAAATGAAGTCTTTGTAATTACTATATTTGGAATAAAATGCATTTCACTGGGTGGAAAACACAATTTGCTGAGAATATGTATTCAAAAAGATCCGGGGCTTTAAGAACTACCAAATGCAGTGATTGTTATTATTCTATAACAGTTCTCCTTTTGTTGACAATACCCCAGTGCAGAGGTTTATCTCTTGAAGTATAGTTTTGGAGGCCAATTCAAAGTCTCCATCTAAACCTTTGCCAAACTACTAAATAGTCTTAGTCTCCAGATGGACAGCCGTAAGCACCAGAGCTTTTTGCTATGCCAGCTCCGAGCACCCGAGATTAAAATCTGTGCCAGAGATTCACTGTGATCCTTTCAATACGGCTGTAGGTTTGTTTTACTGTTCAGATTTCATGGCTGATACCCAAGGCAGAAAATTCAGGATTCTTTTATGTTTCGGTCCTTTTAAGGGACAATTGACTTCAAATAGCTTTGCAAGCTAATACCTCTTTAGGAGCCTATCTCCTTGGTGCTAAGTTTAAAATCTGCTACTGATATAAATGAAGAGCAGAAGTGGGAGAAGGAGAGGAAGAAAAAGGACTTTCTTATCTCAAGAGCCCTTGAAAACATCATTTCCTCTCTCAAGCACAGTTTTTGCCCAGCCATGAAAGGAAAGGCCGTGTGAATTTGCCGATGATTGAGCCCAGCCAGGAATGAAGGAGGCAATTTTTAAGTTGTTTCCCGCCCTACACTCCAGACCCTCTTGGCTGATAAGTGGGCAACTCTAGGCACATTCCAGGAAGGTCAGGGCCCTCCAGACCTGTGCGTCACTCTCTTCTAGGCGGCTGCCAGGTCCTTCTCCCATTTTTATAGTGCTAAGGATGAAACCCGAGCTGGCATTTAGGTCAGTTGGTAGAGCGCTGCTCTGCAATCTCTGAGGTTCCAAGTTCGATTCCCAGCACCACAAAAATGGGAGAAGGACGTGGCAATCCACTCCCAAGACAATCCCGAAACAGTCAGCCATTGAAACCCTATGAGGGTTGTTACGAGTTGGACTCGACTCCATGGCACCTAACAACAACAACAACAAGGATGGAACGAACCCAGGGCCTCAGAGCACCCAGAGCGGCGCTCTACCAACTGACCTAACCCCAGCCCTCTTATTTTTGGTCTCCCCAACACCTCCCTGTCCTCCCCATATCAAACAGGCCGACACCTTGCTCCTGGCCTCTCCAGGTCCTCTGGAGCTGTGGTTAAGAACTGGGACTTGGGAGTCAGACGAAGCCATTTCCAAACTCTGTGACTGGCAGGTTAACCTCTCTGGGGTTCCGTGCCCATCCATGTAAATTGGAGATACTTCTTTCTTTGTTGTGAGGGTTATGTGACAGGCAGAACACTGTGCTTAGCAGAATGCCTGGCACACACAATAAATTTTCAGTGGACAGGAGGGATTGTTAATCCTCTGCTTCCTGCGTCCTCCTCCCAGCCCTCAGTGCCTTTGGCTTTGGTCAGCTGCCTCCTGACGGTCTCCAGCCCCTCCCAGCTTCCCGAGTCGCTTGGTCTTCCTTCTCTTAGACCTCCCTTTAAACACTCTGTTCTCTTCCCTACTCGTGTGGTAAACTCACACTCATTCTTCAAAACACAGCTCAGACCTTGGTATCCTGTGATGAACGTGTTAACCAATAAGCCTTCTTTGAAGAGGACTTATACCACTGTCTCAATGTAGGTGGACTGACCCATAGGTCCAGCAGTTCCACTTCTAGGAGGACATGCCGTAGGTGTTCCTAAAAATGCAGCAGAGCACAACGGGTTTACCTGGAGGGAAATGCTATGGGGCCCTTCGGTAGGGAGCAGCTGCATATGCACTGACTGCCAGAACGTGTTGTTAAATGAGATAACAAAAGTAGAAGGTAAGCAGAAGATGCACCCAGGGGCCTAAAAGCAAGAGGTAGAACACAGTTATATTAACAAGACAGTGGTGGTCTCCCCCACAGGCGACGAGTAGTCTGGGTGAGGAAAGACTCTATTTTCACTATATTCTGCGCTATTGTTGGGAAAAAGGATGTGTTTGCACCAAGTTATTTTTGTTCTGTTTTTCTTTTGTTGTGTTTTTCATTTGAAATCAAACACACACACGTGAATTCCAGCCTCTCTTCCCGCAGGATGGGCTCTCTCCCTCCCTTTCAGGGTTTTTCTTCCTCACACTTCCTGGCTCTTTGTTACATTAAAGCATTTACCCATTGCATTAAAGATTTTCCTGGAAAACTGTAAGCATCCAGAAGGTAGGCTTTATTCATTTTCATGTTCCTAGGATCTAGCACAAGATAACACACACACACACACACACACACACTGTGTTTGAAAGAGTATATTGAGAACCAGGCAGGGTTGCACATGCCTGTCATCCCACCTCCCTTATCCTATTCTGGTGGTCCACAGGAGAATTTGAGAATTTGATCGTTAAAGACTTGCATTTATGGCCAGTCCCAGTGGCGCAGGCCTGTAATCCCAGTGGTTTGGGAGGCAGAGGCAGGAGGATTGCAAGTTCAAGACCAGAGGCAGTCTGCGTAATTTAGGGAGACTCTGTCTCAAAAAGAAAAAAAAATGGGCTGGGGGTGCAGCTCAGTGGTCCAGCACTTGCAAAACATGCAGGTGCAAGGCCCTGGGTTCAACCCCCAGTACAGCAAAAAAAAAAAATAATTAAAAAAAAAAGACTTGCATTTATAATCAGACCCCAACCTATATTATATCTCCAGAAAACCCTACTTTATTCTTTATTTTGTCTTAGGAGACATGCTTTCAGTACACAGCCCAGGCTGGCCTCATTCTCCACACCTTCTCCCACGTGCGGGGCTTACAGGCCTGGCCACCACACCTGACTCCTCGTTCTGTTTTTAAAAATTCAGGACATTCTCACACACTTCTTGCCTTTGCACATGCGGCTCCCTCCTAGAACGTCCTTCCCGGCTTCTCCAGAAGCTTCCCCTGCTTTGAGACCAGCTCAGGAAAGCCACTTCCCGTTCCCACTCCCCGCCTTCATCTGAGAAGCCCAGCTTGACATTCTCACAGCTGCAGCTCCTGAGCAAACTGTGATCACTTAGGATTTGTCGCAATTATCACTTTCCGTGTTGGTCCACCTGACAAGAATAAGGACTGGTCAAGGACAGTGGTTTCTACCTTATCTTAACTCTTCCCACAATTGACGCCCAGCACAGAGCAGACAAGAACTGTTGCATGAACGGGTGAAGGATCAAGTTAATAGGGAGTGCGCGTACCATTTTGATGGCTGCACTTGGCGGCTGCACTTGGCGGCCCATTTTGATGGCTGCACTTGGCGACTACCGGGGACAGCTCACGTGTGCGCTGTTTGTCACCTTCACATCTTGGTTCCCCACCTTGAACTCAAAGCTCGTTGGCGTTTGCTACTCTAATGCAGGTGGAGAAACCTAAAAACACGTGCCTTCTATAAACCCTCAAATTAGGATGGATAGATTTACCAAATAAAAATCCAAGCTGCCCAGGTAAATTTGCATTTCAAGTAAACATGCAAGCAAAATTTGTTTAGTATAGATACGTGTTAATTATTACTTATACTAAAAAGGTACCCATTGTTTACCAGAAATTCAAATTTGACTGACGTGAAGTATTTTATTGGCAGTAGGACCTAAACACACTCTTCCTGCATTCAGACCCAGGAATTTTTCACAGAGAATTTTATGAACAATGCAACGTATCATCTTTACCTAACAAAGTGACAACTGAAGTCTCTCAACTCTGGCTGCTATTTTTTTCCCCCACAAACAGGTTCTCCGTGAGTAGCCCAGACTGACCTCAAATTTGTGATCCTCCTGCCTGCGTCTCCCAAATGCTGGGATTACAGGCACCACCAGGCCTGGCTACAGGCTACATTTTTAAATATTTATTTATGTATGTATTTTTGAGGCAGGATCTCACTAAATTAAACAAGCTGCCTCTCGCCTCAAATTTGGTGTCCTCCTGCCTCCGCCTCGCAAGTGGTGATGAGGGCTGTGAGCCACTGCACCCAGCCTTCAACACAAACCTAAACGCTTTGCTTTCTTTAAAACCTCTTATTGTATTTTAAGCGCCCGGGTGAGAGTCTGATTTATAGTACCTGGCCACGTAGCCCCTTGGAGGAGAGGGGGATTGTCGCCACCCTTTCCACCTGAACGCCCTGTGTGTCTTGCTCTGTGTGTTCTTCCAGGGACAGGGGCTGCTCTTGGCCATGGGGAACTGTGCAGAGCTGCTCTGGGCTATAAGATGCCCCTTCCCTCCAAGGAAAGGTGGTGAGGACACTGTCCAGCCCAGAGGCCTGCACTGATCTCTGATCTCCGTCAGCAGCCAGCCATCATCGCCTACAGACCCAGCTTCCCAAAAGACTTTGTGAAACCAGGAACGCCATTTAACCTGAAAGGAGGCGTGTGCAGGTTGCATCCGTTTTTAGTACTGGTAAATGAACACGTAGGAGGAACAAAGAGACACCAGGTACTGCCGCACAGATTTTGTTTCAAAGGCACAGTTCTCATTACATAAAATCAAACCCCCTGAAGCGTCCAAGTGGGTGGCAGTTCTTCCCCACCATGCACCTTTTGGTCACACGTAACTAATTTTCCCTGTGGTTCTGGCAAGTAATATAAGGTAATCCCTAAGCATCCAAACCTGAAACTCACAGGCTGACCACTGTGCTAGATGTCTAAACTCACGCAATCCGTTTTCTTAGTCCTCAAATATCACAGCTCTGCATTCCCCAAATCATGAGGCATCTGTTAGAAATTACCGAGCGGCCTGAGATTTCAGACAAATAAAGGGCATGTTGCAAGGTGCCTGTGGCTGAGGTGTAACATAGCTTAATATGGCAGAGAAGCGTGGGCGAAAAAGGCTCAGTACGGAAATGGAAAATCAGCTTGCCAGGGCCATGGTAAACCTGGAACACGACCGCGGCGATACCCAGAATGCGGAGCGCAGGGGAGGAGGGGCTGCCAGGCAACATTTGCACAGAGGCACCTGCCACGGAGCAAAGCCACCAGGGGAGGGCTGGAGGGAAGATCCTTCATCTGTGGAAATGGACTGAAGAAATACTCAACGTGTCAACACTTCTGCTTCGGGGAGACCCGTATTTCTTTTTTATTGCATTGTTTCAAGGAGGGCTTCCAATAAATATTGCTTGGTAAGGAGATTAATTTCAGAACCACAGAGTGCAGAATATATCCTCGATGTTTTTGTTGCAAAAGCCCAGAACACTTGTTATTTATTTTGTTCTTTCAGAAAAGTAAGGCAGCAATAAACTACCCCTTAACTTGTAAATCACACAAACTTCTAACTTGAACATTTCTTCGACAACTGAGAAACAGGAAAACATCTCATAGACCTGCTCTTCTGTAAAAACTGTTCTATACAGAGAGGGTGTTTGCTGACTCTGCACTGCTCCTTTAACGTTTATCCTGTTCTTGGTGATTTTTAGTAGCCCATAATTTGTGATTCCATGTGTCAAAAATGAGTTTCCTTTGCTTCAGAATCCATTACTTCTTATACCTGTTGCAACCACTGTGACTTTATTTATTTATTTATTTATTTATTTTTGCGGTACTGGGGGTTGAACCCAGGGCCTCGCGCCTGCATGCTCTGCAAGTGCTGGACCACTGAGCTGCGACCCCGGCCCATTTTTTTTTTTTTACTTTTTGAGACAGGGTTTCGCTAAATTAGGCAGACTGCGTCTGGTCTCGAACTTGCGATTCTCCTGCCTCCGCCTCCCGAGCCGCTAGGATTACAGGCGTGCGCCACCGCGCCCGGCTTCTACTGTGACTTTATTCATGAAGTTCTATTTGCCCTGCTCTCGTGCGTCCAGAATCGGCATTCTACAGTTCATTTGGGGGATTTTTTGGCCTGGTTTTTGGTTGTTTTTGTTTCTTTTTTTAAAGGAAATATATTTGAACCACATAAGCAAAAAGTTATTACATGAGAAAAAATAATGTAACAATTTATGGGAGTACCCAACATGAACATACGCTTACATGTAAAATAAAAAGGGCAGCACTGATACTATATATATATGTGTGTGTGTGTGTGTATATATATATATATATATATATACATATATATATATATTTGACAAGTGTGCATTAAAGGAATACCTAATATAAAACAATTTTTCTATTTTTTTAACTTGCTTTTGAGGAAGCCTATTCATTCCAACATTATTTGCCCAGTTATAAACTAGGGCTAACCAGGGATTATAAACTAGGGCTAACCAGGGATTATAAACTAGGGCTAACCAGGGAGCTGTCTTCCAACTGATTTTTACTTCCTCTGGGAAGATAAATAAAGTTACGATTCCCAGAAAAGGGTAAGATGTGGACTCCGCTTCACAAGTTTGGCTTCCCAGGAGCTGCATACGAGAGCAATCAGGTCGCAGGCTTCCTGCAGGAAACGGCCCGGCGCCTTTAAGAGGAACTTGCGGTAATTTTCCACTGCCCTGGCGGCCGGCCCCGCCCACGCGGCAGGCGGGGCACTGCGGCTGCGCGGCGCCCGTTGCCTGGATACCGCCCCTGCCCCCGCCGCGCGGCGGACCCCTGTTTCCAAGATGGCCCCCGGGGGCCATCTTGCTCAGTATCGGGGTCCGCCGAGTGCCGCGACAGGACCCGGGGCGCCCCAGTGAGGGGCCGTAATGGAGGAAAGCCAGGGGCGCTGCGGGCGTGAGCTGCGGTCGCCGCCTTCCGGGGCGGGGCTCGGGCTGCAAAACTCGCGATAACTCAGCCATTGCCTCCCCCGCTCCCAGTACCGGGGTTGAGCTTAGGGCCTCGTGCAGGCTTTGCAGATGCTCTGCCGCTGAGCTGCCTCCCAGCCCACTTTTATAAAACTTATTTATTTTAAATCTCGAGGCAGGGTCTCGCTAGACTGCACAGGCAGCCTCTGGCCTCGAACTCGAGATCCTCCTGCCCCAGCCTCCCCAGTTGCTGCGTGGGCCACGCGCCTGGCCGGTGTTGCCTTTGATAAGGATTCTGACCCGGGCTTGGTGGTGCGCGCCTGTCATCCCAGCGACTCTGGAGGCAGAGGCAGGAGGATCAGAAGTTCTAGACCGAGGCAGTCTGCATAATTCAGCAAGACCCTGTCTCAAAAAGTTAAAACAAAACAAAACAAATGTGCTGGGTGTGTAGCTCAGTGGTCCGTCACTTGCAAAGCATGGAAGTGCGAGGCCCTGGGTTCAGCACCCCCAGTACCGGGGGAAGAAAAAAACTGGGCTGGGATGCAGCCCGCTGGTAGAACGCTTGCAAAGCCTGCACAAGGTCCTAAATTCAATCCCCATTACCAAAAAATAAAAAAATAATAAAACAATTCTAATTGTGGCTTTTCCTGTTACACTGACCGGAAGGCAGTCTCGACATTTAAACGGGTGTCTGGTGCTTAACTGTAGACCGCATATATGGTAATCACCCGGAGTTCAGGCGGGGGAACTATGGCTCTGGCCGTGTCCACACCACCACCTTTAAAATATTAGTTGGTTTTTCTGTTTTTCCTTTTCTTCAAAAGTTAATTTACGCGCAGGTACGACCTTATGGCCCTACTGTAATCATTTATCACGTTGTGAACTCCTTTGCGGATGGGAACTGTGTTTTATTCGTCTTTGCACCGAGTGTTACACCAGTAGTGTTTTTGCTGGTAACAAGCCTTCTAATAATGTTGCTAAGTAATGCAAATTAACACCTACGGAGGCTTTTTACACTGCTAAGCACTATGCTGCCTGCGGCCGTACCACTGTGGCTTCTGATCCCGTCAGATCTCTGAAGCTAAGCAGGGTCAGGCCTGGTTAGTACTTGGATGGGAGACCGCCTGGGAACACCAGGTGCTGTAGGCTTGGAGGACCCGGCAACCCACTCCCAAAAATCAATCCGCAGTTGAAAACCCTATGAATAGTGCCCGGCGCGGTGGTGCACGCCTGTAATCCCAGCTGCCCGGGAGGCAGAGGCGGGAGGATGGCAAGTTTGAGACTGCATAATTCAGTCTGCATAATTTAGGGAGACCCTGTCTCAAAAAAAAAAAAAAAAAAGTAAAACAACAAAAACAAAACAAAAAAAATCTAAGAACACCAGAGAAGCTCTGACAATAGTGTTTCACCTCTTGTACATAGGGTCGCTGTCAGTCAAACACCAGCTCAATGGCATCTAACAACAACAAGCCGCACTGTGCTGTAAGGTACAGACTTCTTTTACACGCCCGCACGCACATTTTACAGGTATAGAAAGTAAAACAGCAGGAGATTAAGTTATGTCCTGAAGGGCCTTGGGGCAGTAAATGAGGGAGCAGGCATTCAAACCTCCCGGCAAGGGCCTGTGTCAAGCTGCCTCTGCTACAGGACACCACTCTGCACACACTGTGGGGAACGCACGGTGTCCTCTGAGGCGGCACTGCCAGGGAGGAGTGTGAAAGTCTCTGTCTCTGTTTATGCTCTTTTCTGGGTGTTGACATTTCCTGTGTACGTCTCTCAACGTTTGCGTCAGATGTGGGTCAGGGCATTCAAATGCTAACCTCTGAGCAGAAAGACCCACGCCTACCCAGCCTTGGTGGCAGGTATTGAAGAAAGGTAATTACAAGAAAACAATCTCCTCCCAACCAAAACACAAAACAAAAACAAAACCACACCTCCCCACAAAGTAGAAGGAACAGGAAACAGTTTCACTATCGAATAAGCATTAAACCACAATGTGATCACAATCAGCTAAGCGCTGCAGAGACAGAAGTTTCACTCTTTTAGAGACCTGAGCAGATAGGTCCCATCACCGCACACATTCTCAGGCTAAACAATAACGAGTCCGCAGATAAGAGGGACGGGAGACACTTACTTGAAATTCACCTGGTAATTGGTAGCTGGTAAGCTATGCTACAATGAGGGTCGCTATGAGTCAGATACCGACTCGACGGCACCTAACAACAACAACACCAATCCATGCCAACTAATTAGCACTATCCAAAGGAAAAATGCCTGCAGCTGTAGTTCTGTGGCATCTGATCCTTTCAGATCTTGGAAGCTAAGCAGGGTCGGGCCTGGTTAGTACCTGGATGGGAGACCGCCTGGGAACACCAGAAGCTGTAGGCTTGGGAGAAGGACCTGGCAACCCCCTCCCAAAAATCAATCTGCCATTGAAAACCCTATGAACAGCAGAGAAGCACTGACAATAGTGTTTCCCCTGTTGTACAGAGGGTCGCTATGAG